>PVIJ01007924.1:0-78489 GCA_004024925.1 Scalopus aquaticus | reverse complement strand
GGGGGTCGCGCTCCCAGTCGGCTGGCCGGAGCCCTCCGACCTCACCGCAGTTTCTAACCTTGTATTCAGTGGCTCTCAGGGGAAGCTGGTCCGCCCATCTCTCCTCTCTGCTCCTCCTTTGTGTGGGATTAGATGTCCCCTCTCTTCTCTTTACTCCGACTCTTCAGTTTATTTTTAAGTCCAAAGCACCCCCAGGGTCTATTGTATTGCGTAGGGTATCCTGTTCTCTTCGTGACAGCTCTCAAAGTTAGGGATATTTTTCTCCAAGAATCGATTTTTTGTAGGATAGCCTGATCCTAGCGTCTGTTCGCCGCCATGTTTTACTTTTTTATATTTTAGTTAAAGTAATGATTTACAACACTGTACATGATTTGGAGGTAAGGCTTAATCCTTTTTAGAATGTCTGTCACCACATCTACCACCAAAGTCCCAATAATGCTGCACCACAGTCCATTGTGTCCCCTCCCGCTTTTAATAGCCCATCCCCTTCTCCCACATTTTGGTAGCCTCAACTCTGCAGTCAAATTTCTCAGTTATTTTGACTTAGTCTCGTCTATTCACTTTTGTTTCTTTACATTTCACCTATGAGTGAAATCATCTGGTATTTGACTTTGTCAATGTTGTCACAAGTGGCAAGAGTTTATTTTTTTCTTATTTATAGTTAAGCAGTTTTCCATTGTGCATATATAGCATGTATTTTTTACCCACTAACCTGTCATTAGGTTTTTAGGTTTTTTCAATAACTTGGCTATTTAAATAGTGTTGCAATGAACACAGGAGTGCATACATCCCTTCAAGTTAGTGTTTTTGAATTTTTTGAGTAGATATCTAGAAGCCGAATTGCTGGATCATAGCGTAGATCTGTTTTGAGAATTCTGATCTAATGTTTATTTCAATAAGGATCACAAACTCTGTCCTCTGAAATCCTATCACTGTGGTTAACATCACCTGGACTTACTTATTCTTTCTACAATATATATTGTCCTAGCCCAAAAGAGAAAAATGGGCTGCTCTGCATATTTCTAAGATGAACACCACACACAACACTGCTTTAAACTCATTTTTTAGCTAAATGAACTTACATGATTTTATATTTTTTTAGTTTTATCGTATTAAACATAATTCTATTCAGATAATTTGACATGAAACACTACAGCCTGATTTCTCCTATTTCTTTTAGTAATAACAATACCTATGTTTCAAAAAAACAAATGAAGAATCTATGGTTCCTGAAATCAGTCACTCAGGACACCACCACTGTGTCAGGAATCTGTATAAAGAATCACACTAACATTTCATAATCATTTTATTCTTCTCACTCTTTAAAAATAGACATTACTTGCCGTTTTCTCTGACCTTTCCAGCAAGGGTCAAGACAAAAAATATTTTTAGGCATTATCTGAAGCAGTACTTGAGAAAACACAGCCTACTCTTGGCTCCTTCTGTCCTTCAGTACAGTTTCTTCATCCTTTGCAACAGATCATAATTTAGCTTTAGCCTACAGCAACTCACATCCTCCCAGTTGCACTAAAGTAATAATACTTGAATATCAGAGGTGGCAGATAAAAATTATTTTCAACTTAAAAATAAGTAAATATAGACATTAAGAAAGATTATCTCAAAGTCAAATAGACATGTTTGAATGACTGTGCCCATTTTTATTAGTTTATGCAAGAAAAGAGACTAAAGTTCACACATCTAAGGTCCATAAGTTCATGAAAATAAAAGCCTTAATAACCGGTATTAGTAATCCAGAAAAAGAAACAAGCTATAAATCAAATATTGTACATGCAAATAATAAATTTCCTATAAATTATTGATTCAACCTAAGGAAAAGCGCTCACCTAACAAAGACCATTATGTGGTTAGACAAAAGAAATAGACTGATAACATCAGGAGAGACTGCTGTACTATCCAAAAGCTTCAAGAAATTTGTGAAACTGAGATAAAATTGGTAATGATATTTTAGATTAAACACTATGCCTCTTTTTGTCTTTTTTCCAAAACAAAGTAATTATTCTCTGCATTAATAGCAGTAATAAAAATGATACTATTTTCACCACTTTCCCTTTCTACATGGAGAGTCTTAACAATATAACATGAAAGTCTTTCTTGAGCTAGAAAACAGGACAACTCTATTGAACATAATTATGCAGAGTCTACTGAGAACCAGTATTATAAAGAAGATGGGCTATCTTAAGTCAAGTGATACTCTTTCACAATGACTCCACAGAGGGAGAGGGAAGTTTTTTCCAATCCTCCTATTTCTACCAGACTGTAAGGAAAAAATAGTATAAACTTCAGTTTCAGCCTAAGTGAAATCACTGATATTTGCATTTGTCTTCTCATTATAACAAACATATTGGTAATTTTATAAAATATATTAACTATCTTAAGGTGATAAGCAGACAGTATAGATCTGTGTTATGTTAGGGAAGAAAAACAAAGGAGGTGAATCCCATAGTCACCTCTGCATTCTTCCTGAAGTCAATTTCTGGACTATAGCACAAGTAGGAGAAGCCTGTGCAGAATCCAGTGGCTTTACTGAGTTAAGGAGAGAGAATGAAGTTCAAGAAAATTGAGTCAACTGGAATTTGTAGGGCACAATACCAGCTATAACAGAGTTAGGTAGAAAAAGAGTCCTAGAAATCTATAGTTCCTTTAAGTTTTTGACTAAATTGTATAGGGTAAAACTTCCAAGAACTTAGGGAAAAAAAAAAAAGAACAACTACCGGGGGGAATACTTGAAGGTTTAAAGGTGAACAGCTCCATGATCTTATACAGGGCTCAAAGACATTTTCATTTAAGCCACCCAGAGTGAAAAGGCTTCACTGAATACTTATGTATTTAGTAGTAACCAAAGAATGGTAGGCGTCATTAGACAACTAAACTATCCCCAGAGTAGTAACTCCTCTAGATTTACCTTAGCAAATCTACAAATGATGAAGCTCCACAATAAGCTTAACTGCTACCAAGCAAAATTCAATGTTCTTTAAAAGGAGACAACAATATCTAGACAACAATATATTTATAATATCCACCATTTAAAACAAGTTACTGTGTTTAGACTTTCAGAAAAACAAGAAAATGCGATTCATAAGTTGGGGAGGGAAATCTGTTAATAAAATCAGGCCTAGAAATAACAGAGCAAGTACATTAAACCAGCTATTATAAAAATGTGCAAGATGTAAAGGAAAATATAAACATAATGAGAAAAGAAATTGATAAAAAAAAAAGAACCAAAACTGCTAAGAACTGCAACATACAATATCTGAAATAAAAATTCAGTGGATAGACTTAACAACAGATTAAACACTGCAGAAGGATAGATCAGAGAACACTGAGATACAGCAATAAAAGTTTTCCCAAAATAGGAGAGAAAAAAGGAGAAAAAAATGAAGAATGCCTCAGTCACCTGTAGGAAAATGATAACTAGCTTACCTTGTAACCGAGTACAGAAAGTGAGAAGGAAGAAATATTTGAAAAAAATGGTAATTATTTTCCAGATTTGATAAAAATGACAAACCTATATATCCTTAAGCTCAACCAAGAAGATAACTGTGAAGAAAAGAACTCCAATCAAATATCAAAAGCAGCAGAGAACACATCACATTGTATAGAGAGGATCAAAGATAAGAACCTCTAGCTTCTCACTAGAAATAATGTAAGTAAAAGAAAATGAAGAAAAACCTTAAAAGCAATCCAAGAAAAAAAAAAAAAGTTCATTGCCTGGAATTCTGCACATACTGAAAATATCTTTCAGAAACGAAGGGAAAATAATAAAGACCGATCTAGGCAAACAAAAGCCAAGAAAATTAATTGCCAGCAGACTGGTACTAGCAATATTATAAAATGTTGTGCTAAAGAAAATGAATACAGAAATGAAGAAATGGAAGTCAATGTTGGGAAGTCATCACTTTACATGTGAAGTGGTACAATTTTACTTGAAGATAAACTGTGGTAAGTAAAAATACCTATTGTAAGCCCCACAGCAACCATTAATAAAGTAAAACTAAGTGTTGTACAGTTAATAAACCAAAAAAGAACGTAAAATAACTAAAAACAAAAAATAAACTCAGATTTAATTAACTTTTTTTTCAATTATAAAATATTTTATTATCATTCACTTATAAAATGTCCATGATTATTCTTTGACCCATTCATTGTTTAGAATTTTTTTAATATATATTTTTATTGTTATTTATATTTTTTACATTTTGTATTCCCCTTGGGTAACCCACCACCAGTTCAAATTTGTTGAGGTTTCTCTTGTGAATGAAGTATGAACTTCTACTGAAGTCTATAATATATAACTAACCATTTGCCTATTTGTGCACAAACATTAATTACAAAGTTCTTCCATGTGTACAAATGAAATTACCTGAAATACTGGCAGACATTCTAGAAATTCAATAAACACTATTCTGCAAAAAAAAGTTAAATCCCACTTTAGTAATTTTTACCAGTCAGATATGATAATAACAAAAGCATGAGAAACACCAAAATTTAAAGTTCAGAAGTAGAAATCTTTTCTCAATCCGAGAACATGACCATTTATTTTTAATTCAAGACATCTTAAAATTAGATTTTATTCAAAAAAGATCTAAAAGGAAAAAAGTTGTTTTGATTTCTAAAACCCATATAAGAAGCAAAACCACCTTTCCAAGGATACCTGCATAATTTCAAAAGATGAATTCTCAAGGCTTATATATTAGCTTAATATACGTTAAAGAAATTAGTTGTCAATAAAATACAAAATGTCTTTAGCTAACAAGAATCTAGGTATTTTGGCTTGACAAGAGTAAACAAACTTATAAAAATACCTTAAATATATAAAATGTACCTTCAGTGATAACTGAAAGCTATTTTATTATGTAAAATATTTTGCTTTGGAGAGCCTCAGCAGCTGGTACCATTTGCCCAGAGAGACAGCTGTTTTTAAGTTTCCCTATCTCAGCACATTTCCAACTGTCAATCCTAACTGTATGTAATCCCATAGTGACAGAATACTTTAAGAGAAATGGCTCATTAACTGTGAATCTACAAAGTCCACTCTCTTCAGTGAATTCAAATTAAACCCACAGATAAGCTAGTTCATAACACAACTCCCCACACATTTTTTTGTTGTTCTTTTGCACTGTAGACTCAATGTAAAATATTCATGCCATCTACTGTAAAATCTTTCGCCTAGTCCTAAAATGCACTCACAAAAATGTGAGTAAAACTTTAAAAATTATGAGTTACAGAGCTATTTTAATAAAATAAGTATTTCCAAATTCCCTTATCATCTAACTGGTTCAGTTTTGCATAGAGGCCAGTTTGGACAACAAAGTTAAAATTTTAAATGTACAGTAGTTTTCAAAAAATTCTCAGTAACAACTCTGAGACTGACCATGCAAGCTAGTAAGAATCAGGTGAGGCAACGGATATAAAACCTTCAAAAACAGAAAATTAGTTTTTATGTGCAAAGTGTTCTTAATATCAACAAGTAGTCACCTTTATACATTATTTGGAGAGGATTCTAACAAAATAAGCATGGGCTAACTGAGGCCCATAAGATGCATGTCAAATACATGTATACCAAAAGCATATTGCTGGATAATAACCACTGTAATTCAAGAAGTGGGAACCCCTGAATACTGTTGGTGAGAATGCAGAATGCAAAATGGTTCAACTGCTATAGAAATCAGTATGGAGGGTGCTCATGAAGTTAAAAATAGAGTTATCATATGATCCAGAAATTCCACTTGACTATATACCCAAAGGAATCAAAATCAGAATCTTAACAGGTGTCCTCACTGCCATGTTGACTGCAGCATCATTCACAATAGCAATGATGAAGAAATAACCCAAATGTCCATTGATGAATAAGTGGATAAAAAAATATGGTAGGTAGATACAATGGAATATTATTCAGTCTTTAGAAAGGAACAAGATCCTGCATATGTGCTGACATGGATGAATCTGGAGAAATGATACTAGTGAAATAAGCCAGACACAAAGGGACAAATACTACATACTACTACTTATATAGGGGACCTAAAATAAACAAATTCAGGAAAACATATTAAAATGGTAGTTGCCAGGAGCAAGATTAGAGGTAAATGGGAAATTATTCTGAATAGGTATATAGTTTCAGGTATGTAAGATTAATTAGTTCTAGAGATCTTCTATACAACACAGTATCCATGGTTAGCAACACTGCACTGTATACTTAAAATCTGTCAAGAAGCAGTGTTATGTTAAGTGTTCTTATCACACTTATTTAGGCAGACAGGTAAGACATATATATGCAAGCAAACACACAAACACACACACACACACACACACACACACAGAGTCTAGGCATTAAATCAGTTTCTTTTACTGAAAAAGTTAACAATTTCTCCAAGATATACTACAGGCTTCTTGAAGACAAATGGCTTCATGAGATCATTAGAACAATGGACGTTTTAGAATGTATGGACAGTACATAGTTTAGGGACCTAAAGTTTTTATAACAGTAACAGAGGTGGAATGTAACAGAATGCAGACAACTAGTGTTCATCGGATTCTAAGATTTGCAGGGTTGTTCAGTGTACCGAGGTGTCCCAAATAAACTCTTATGGGCTCACAAATTTCAAATCATACTGGCCCGTACAATAGCTCAAACAAAGATTATTCTGTATTTTGGCAACTTATGTAAATTGTTCTTCAACCACTGATTTTATCCTCTTTACTCAGGCAACTAGTACCTTGAAAATATTCCTCATTTACAAAAACACAAATTTGTTATTCTCTAAGAGGTAATTATGATCTCTAAGATACTTAGTAACATCTTGTTTGAAAGTAAAACAAAAATAATTCTTAAACATTTTAGTCTCCTACTCTGATTATAGCAATGAATATGGCTTTATTCATCTGAAGCCTAATTCCTGCTATCAGTTGCTCTGCTCAGATAGAATCTGTCATGTTGCAGTCATTGGTTCAGTCACGAAGGATGTATAAAAGAAAAAGACAGGCAACACATTCAGAAGATATAATAAAAAGTAAACAAAATAGCTTTTTATTATTTCATAGACTACTTAGTTCCTGAATAAACCTTTCACATCTAATTTCTGTGTACCAGATGGATTTACCAGGTGTTTTTACTCCCCAGTTGTCAATACCCACACTCTCTTTCTTTACTATTTCCACCAAATCAACCATCACTAAACATAAGTTGTTCGAGCAACTTGTGAAGGTCCAAAAATATCTAGCTCAGTCAAAATAGTTTTTAGCAAACATTTTTTTGATACATTGGTTATGATGCCCCTCAGCTGACTTTAATATTAACAAAGAATAGAGACAATTGTTCTAGGAATTAGAAGCGGCATGAATACAGATGAATAATGAGTATTTTTTCTTTTCTTTTTGAAAAAGATTTACTTATTTATGCATACAAAAGCCTGGGTGTAGGCCAGGTGTGGCAGGGGATGAGAGGATTCACCTGAGACAGACTGGGGAGCAGAACAGGCAGATCGACTGCAATACACTGTTGAGGGGAGCAGCAGGCAAGACAGGATAGATCTGCTGCACCATGTGGGAAGCTCCCTGGCTGGGGATCGAACTTGTGCTGCAGTGGCTCTGGATAGCTTCATAGCTGCAACTTAACCCCTTGAGCCACCAGGGAGGCCCAATGAGTATTTTTTTCTACGCACCCAGTATGGCTTCAAGGAGTTATTCCATATTCAACAAGACATTTCAGAAACCTAAGCAAAGCTAAAACATATAGACAGTCTTTTCACATAATACAGTCTAAATAATGTGCAAAACCCACATTTAATTTTAGTTTTGGGAAACCTAATGCCTATAAATATTTTCACAAACTGGTCCTTCAAATTCATAAAAAAAATTACTTCTGAATATCTTGGAAGTATATTACTTTGTACTAAAATATTTGATAATATCATGCAGTCAGTAAATCTCTGCATCAGATTTCATCTATTAAAATAGGCCAAACAAATTTCTGCACTATAAAAACCATTATAAAATTAGAGTCAATGGCTTATACTATTGTCCAGGATTCCATACCACTCTGAATTGTTATATTGACTCTAATAATTATTCTGAATAAATTAAGATGCAAAATTCTAAATTCTTTATCATACTATAAAATACTCAGAATCTGTGTTCTGAATAAAAAGATCACAAATGCCCCAAAAGAGATGCCCAATAGAGTATTTATCAATATACACACATACACACACATATATGAATGTGGTTATGTATGAATACATGATTGCATCTCCAAGGAAAAAAAAGTTCAAGGAATTTGTGCACAATCTTTTTAAAAATTAAAAAAATAAAACTGACAAATTCATAAAGAGGAATAAAATAAAGAGTGTAATGAGAAGTCCCATCTGCCTATGACATAATAGCCAAGCATGATTTTTTAGAATCTTTTCCCCTTAACTAATTTAACAAAATGTTCTTAAAACCTAGAGAGTACTGAAATAGGGATTTGGGGGGAGGGGTATTAATTAACATATATATTGGAAATAAAATATATATATATATTTAGCCTATATTTTCTATTATTTCCAAAATCCTTATCAAGTATGAGGAAATGAAGAAAAAAATGAGAAATCTACAAGCTTAGAATGCATCCACCCTTCTTCTGGCTCATGCAGATATATTTGCAAAATATTTGTATGTAAAAACAAATTATATATATTACAAACTACAGTTCAAGCAAAACATACTTTGCATTAAATATCTACCTGAATAAAGACTTTTTTTCCAAAACACAGAAAGATAAAGATTTAGTACCAAAGGACATTGGCTCAAAACAACATACCAGATGAACATAAAAGGTTAATTTTAATAATCAAATTCATAATTCATCTAATCTAGGAAATGCCAAGAATAGTTTAAAGAGATATTCCATTTAACATGAACTAATGCACCAACTGTCAGTAACAGTGAGGATGACTAAATGATTCTGAAATACAATATGCTTGTGTTTAATGACATCAATAGACATCTCGGAAATTTACAATAAATTATTTACCCAGTTACTGTGATGTTTGTAAAACCATTACTAGGCTGAAAATCTTTTTCTATTTTTAGAACTTCCCATGATCCAAGAAAAGAAAAAAATAGTCTAAAACATATTGTTCTTTTCTAAGACAGGTACATTTCAGTGAAAATACAATTTTAAGAATGTTATGCTTTTGTTTCTGGCACAGGAAAGTATCTCTAAGCATTATTCATATTATTTCTCTCCCCTAAAGTTAACATACTTTAATGCCATATGGGCACAAATTTACTTCTGTTCATTTAAACTTGCAATTAAACTTTATAACATAGAAAACTGCTAAAGTAAAGTAATCCCATTCCACTGAAAGGCTTTTTTTTTCCCCCCTCAAAAATAACATGGGTGATGTGCCAAATGGCTAGGGTGGTAGCTCATTATACCTTCAGAAAGAATCCAAGTTTAAGTCTTATCTTGGGTTCTCACACATAGCAGCAAACGTTGAAGAGGGTTAGAAAGGGCAGATCAAATGTCTGCATTGAGTTAATCCACTCAAAGGGCATTGGTTGTTTAGTAATATATGAGCAAAATATTAATAATGTAGTAATCAATGCATTTTATTATAACTTTATTAAATAAGACACCCTTGTGTCTAAAGCAGTCAAACCATTTCGCTGAATAAAATCCTTGCACTGCCTAGAAAATGTTCCTTTTTCTTTAATCTATGTCAACTCTTAAAATCATAATATTTCATTTGGTAACTAAAAGAAATAACTTGTGAAATTCTGATCTGTAGGATACCAAAAAGTTAATATACTTTCAGAGAAGCAGCAGGATCTGGTCCAGCATATCATTATTCCTAAATATACATTCATAAAGTGGGTAGATACAATAAAGCATGCCCAATTATAGTAGGAAGGCCAAAGAAAGGTTTCTAAGGAATCAGACAGCAAAATTGGGGGAGGTGTTCAGAACACTTAAGCAACACTTTCATAGTTTTCTTAGTGTCAAGAGTAGTTAAGTTTTTAATGCCGTTAGGAAACTACTCAGTGTTAGTAACGACACAAAATTCCAGCTATTAGTATTTCAAAGCAAACATAAATATTTCTTTCCTGAAACTAAAATGCAGTCATATATTCAAGTTGGTTAATCAGCTTGACAGAGAGCACCTACCAAAAAACTGCAGCTAAGATTATAATGAATGGTGAAAGACAGGATGCTATCTCCTTTAAAACAAGGAATAAGGAAAAGATGTGCACTTTTAACACTCTTATTCAGCATAGCCCTGGAAGCGTTAGCCACAGCAATAAGACAAGTAAAGCAAATAAGAGACATACAAATCTGAAAGGTAGAAATAAAATTACCTCATTTTACAGACGATATGGCCATCTTCCATGAAAATTAAAAAAAAAAAAAAACTACCAAGAAAAAATAAAACCCTAAAACATACAGGTGTGTGCGGCAAGGAGCACAGGATAATGGATAAATTTACAAAAACAACTGTATTTCTATATATATCAATGAAAACATGAATGCTGAAATTAAAAAACATAATAGCATTTATAGTCGTTCAAATGAAATACTTGGAATGCAAAATCAACAAAATACATATAGGCCCTGTATGTTGAAAACTACAAAATGTAAATAAAAGAAATCAAAGACGTAACTGCAGAGACACAGGGTTCATGTAAGACAACATAAAGATGCAACTTCTCCATAAATTTATCAGCAGATTAATGCAATTGCTATTAAAATCCAAGCAAGATTTTTTATAGCTAAAGAAAAGATTATTTTAAAATACATGTGATTATCCCCATTAAGTATTACCACCATAGAGCACCCACAACCAAATCACACAGTTCAAATATTACATCAATTAAAAAATAAACTTAATTTAAAAATAAAATAAATGTGAAAGGGTAAGAGGTAAATACAGATATTATTTCATAATAGATAAAAACAATTTTGAAAAAGAAAATAAGTCGGAAGAGAATTTTAAGATTATAACTAATTATATAGTCACAGCAAGCGATACTATGTGATACTGGCAGTAAGTCAGACAAGAATATCAATAGAACAGAAAGTTTATAACTAGAATCCCATGTATATGCCCAAGTGAACATTAAGAAAGCAATTCACTTATAGCAGGAATATAGGGGAACCAAATAAGAGAGAGACATTCAGTGAGGCAGGGGGAAGACAAGGGCTCAAATGGTACTAAAACAATTGAATGTCCACGAAACAAAAAAATCTCAATCTCAGTCTTGCACTTTATATAAAACCTAGTCCAAAATGGATCCTGGGATTTCTCTTTCATGAGGAAGAGGTACACACATCACCACTGCTAAAGAGAAAGACAGACTGGCAGCCAAACAGAGCAGATGATGAAATGCTTTCTAGGTAATTTGGACGGAAGGTCTTCAAAGTAAATAAAAACACTACAGCATTAAAAAAAATGAAGCATGTATTTAAATGTAAAACATAAAACTTGGAGAAAAAAATATGCAAAAATTGAGGCAGAGCCTTAGACAACACCAAAATTATGATCCATAAAAGACAAAATTGGTAAGCTGGACTTCATCAGATTTAGAAAGTTTTTTCTCTGAAAGACCTGCTGAGAGGATGAAAATAAAAGCTACAGATAAAAAAATACACAACTGATTCTCATATTCACAGTAGCTATGTTCTATGAATATTTCAAGACACTGAATAAGCAAATACAGAAATATAAGTTCTCTTAAGTGTCTGTTCACATTTTCATCAACTGATGAATATATAACCTTGTTTTTTTGTGTCTTTCTGTTTAAAAAATCACCTTATTTAACAGATAATGATTCGTTGGCATTGAACATATAGCCAATAACACTATAATTCATGCCCGGACAAATTTTATCTAACATAAGTATTTTCACTGTAAAGCTCATCACAAATTTCATACACGTAAGAAAGCCAGACTTCACTTTAGCACTAACTTAGAGGTGAAAAAAATTTTTTTCATTAAAATTAAACTTACTACTCAACAAAAAATGAGTTAGCTATTTCAGAATTGTAACCAAAATTAGGGCTATTTTGGTGTAGAGTACAAGTACTGTATTAATTGAGTTCCAAAGAATCTGTCACAAATTTTATCCAATTATAAAAATAATTATTGTTCTATATTCTTACCAATGGTTACAATCTCTAACAAACCATTTAACAAGTGCGTGTCCCATTAGAAAGAGATGAAAATGATCCCCAAATCTACTTTTTGTCCCAGAAAAAGAAATCAAGGAGAAAAGAGCAAAACCAACCTATAGATTGATTGGTGCCACTATCTTTACAAGATATCAAAGAGCCATACAATTGATAGGGAAAATAAAATCAATTTACTTCCTATTTATAAATTACATGACAATGACATATATTAATTTGGAAAGATGAAAAAGCATAAAAAGAAAAAAAACAATTGCTACAATAAAATAAAATCTGTGTCAGAGAATTTTAAATTTAAGCGATATCTCAGAATGATCAAGTTTTGATAATAACCAACTCTCAAAAACTGGGAAAGGCCTGAGATTTTACTCTATTTGCAAGTTAACAAACTTCAATACTGACAGAAGATAGGACACTCCTGGATGTGAAACAAAGGCCTTTATTACTCATGACACATCAAGTATCATGAGCATATTTGTGTCAGTTATCCTTGTAACCCTGAGTGCTATGGGGGCCCACAGGGGGACTAATAACACCTAAAAATTCAAAATGGCATTACTGGAGAGGAGCCTTAGGCCATGAGCCCAGAATTTTTTGAACAAAAGGAAAACATTGCAAAAAATAAGGCAGGACTACTCTCCTAAAATACTGACTCAAAGCATTTGATGGGTAAATCTTCCAATCTGGCAAACTCAGCAAGAATGTGCAGGAAAGACTGGGGTCTTCCCCAACAACAGCATTTGTTCTTTCATAAGTAACAGTTCAAAGAAACTTAAGATGTAAATATTAAGTAATTACACACCTAAATTACTACAAAATGACAGTTTCTTCCTTCTTTATATAAAACATATTTAAATCACACCAAAGACCAAGTACATATTACAAATTAAATTAGTCTGTGGCCAGAATCAACAAAGGAAGAATTTCTTTTCACATTTTATTCACCAGTAAGGTTGTAAATTGACATAAACGTAACTTACAAGTCTAAGACATGAATTTAAAAAGTGGTAGAAGTGTATGAAAACTAGGTGGGAATCAATAGGGTTAATTTTTTTTAAATGTTTCCAGAAAGAAGGCTAGGCAATAAAGAACCCCCAAAATAAAATCATACCTCAATTAAAAGAAACTAATGCTACCCAAACTTTAATATGCATATTAAACACCTACATATAGTATTCAAGTACAGACCCTTATTCAGTAGGTGTGGAGACCTGAAGTGGACATTTCTAATAAATTACCAGATGTTACCAATACTACCTGGAAGGCATACTTTGAATAGCAAGGGTTAGAAGATTTTCACTGATTGTCCGATCACTGCCTATGCAAAGTCAACAGTACATTACACTAAAATTTGTTCAACAAATAAAATTTTGAAATTTTCCATCAAAGGTTAAAAAAAGTTACTTATGTATACTACTTTTAAATTGTGGCAAATAATCAAAAATTTTACTTTCAAGTAATGTTAAGTCAACTCATATGGTCATATGTTATATATAAAATATGTGTGCTTCTCTATACACAAAAATATTTGGAGCATATTGGTCCTCAAGATTATCTTAATGCAGTTCTTAATTATCTTCTGGTATATGATCTATGTATAAAGGTAGTATTGATTCCAACTTCAATTAACCAATTTAGCTCACAATGTGCTCTTCCTGCTGCTAGTATTAAGAATAAACCTAAGTATATAATTCATTTCTTGGCACTTTTTAAAAGGTCTTTTGATAACATTTTAGCAATATGTAGGTTTCTATACAAGTTCAGAGAATAAACTCATTTACACAGGGTTGTGAAAACTTGCATGTTGAGAATAAACTAATTTAATTTCTGGAAAGAAATGTCAAGAAAATGTATTAAGTAATATGTCTCTCAACATTAGACTTGTCATATATCCTAAATCCCAAGAAATATGACTCTTTCAGAGAATAATGGCAAATGCATCTGTTCACATTAAAAAAGCTTGTCTATCCTCCTATTTAGAGTATTAGTAAAGTACACTATATAAAGTATTTACACACAAAACAACATAACATTTATTAGTACTCAAAAAGCAGTCATTTAAAAAGAACAGCCCCCACCTGCTTTCAATAAATGGACCATATGTCAATAATCCACCATCATCACCTTATTTCTATGGTTGTCTATTAAAAATTCCTCCGTATAAAAACAAAAGTTTAAAGCAAAAAACTCTAAGAATTCATCAAATAAGGGCTATCTCATCCTGATCTGACCCTCTAAAAAAAAGGGCACAAATCTACAGTGACATAATTAAAATTTCTCCATTCTGACCTTTACATACTAGGTCTATAGTTTTCTTTGAGAGAAAATTTTTAACTATAGAAATAAATAGAACTAGAAAGGCTTAAGGGAAATAGTTAAAATGAATTATTCACATTACTATTTCTTCAGTGAAAATTTTTAGTTTATTTTACAAAGACTTTGTCCATGTCATCTAAGTTGCTGAATTTATTTGTATAAAGTTATTCATATTTCCTTACTATCCTTTTAACATCTGTACAGTATGTAGTAATAGTCTGTCATAAAACAAATAGTGTTAATGTTTGTCTTCTGTCTTCCATCTGGCAGTTTATTAATTTTATTGATAACACCAAAGAATCAGCTTTTTGTTTAACCTAATGTTTTCCTCTATTGATCTTCTGTTTCTGTTTTACTCGTTTCTGCTCTTTATTGCGTCTCTTGTCAAATTATTTTGGGTTATTGTTCTACATTATGTAGTTTCTTAGGTAGAAACTTAGGTCATTAATCTTAAGCCTTTCTAGTTTTCTAATTTAAACATTTAATGCTGTCCTTTTAGCAATGCCTTAGTTACACCCCACTAGTTTTAATATGCTATATTTCTATATTCAATAAATATATTTTCTTATTTTCCTTGGAATCTCTTCTTTGACTAATGGAATTATTTTGAATTGCATTATTTAGCTTTATATACTCAAACTAGAATTTTCTAGCTAGCTCTCTAACAGACTGTATGTAGTATACGTGGTCAGGGAACACACTTTTATGACTTGAATACTTTTAGGGTAAGATTTGCATATGGCCATGAAAATTGTTTATTTTGGTAAATATTCTGAGTGTACTTGAAAATATGATGTATCCTTACTTTGTTGCAGTGTTCAATAAATATCAATTAGAGAGGTGTTCAAATTCTCTGTATACTCATGACCTTTCATCAAAACTTGTTCTACTTATTGAGAAATGTTGAAATTCTAAACTATTACTGCATTTGCTACTTCTCAGTTTAATCAGTTTTATGTATTTTGATCTGTTACTAGGATCAAACATTTAGGATTAATATATCTTTTTGATGAATTAATACATTTATCGGGATGAAATAAACCCTCACTACCACTAGTAATATTACTTGCTTTGAATCTAATTTTTCTGATATTAATATTGTTGTTTCAGCATCTTTTCCCATGCTTTTGTTTTTATCCCTTGTGTCTTTTATATTTAAATTATGTTCTCAGACAGCATATAATTAAATTTTTCTTTTTAATCCAATACAATCATCTCTGTCCATTAACTGGGCTTTGTAGACCACTAACATTTCAATGACTATTGTTTTGTTGAATTTAAATCTGGCTTTTTACTATTTCTCTAATGTCTTCATTGTTTCCTTTCTGCTCTCCTCCAGACTTCTTTTATACCCTTTCAGATATATCATTTTATTTCTTTCATTAATTTATTAACTAACCCTGTTTTAAAAAAATGGTTGTCAGAGATTACTGTATATATTTTTATTATTGAAGTCTATCTTTGCATTATACTACTTCAATACCATAGAAGAAATGTACAATACTTTCGTTTTTCTATTCCAGTCCTTGTACTATTGCAATACATTTTATTTGCACATATGCTTTAAAGTCTACAATGCATTATTATTTTTCTTTTAAAAAGTCAGTTGTCTTTTTGTCACCAGATTTATTAAGATACAATTCCATACCATAAAATTCACAAATTTGAATCATACAATTCAGTGGTTCTCAGTAAATTTACAGAATTGTAAAATCATCACAAATACTTAAGTTTAGAACATTTTCATCTCCTCCAAAAGAAACCATCACCCATTAGTAGTCAATCCTCATATCCCCCGTACCTAATCCTGACAATGACAACTCTAATTTAGGTTTCTGTATGTTTATCTATTCTGGATTTCACACTTTGAAATACCCTGAAATCATTCAATATGTAGTCTTTTGTAATTGGCATTTTTTACTTGAATATTCTCAAGATTGATCCAATTTTAGTAGGTATCAACACTTCATTACTTTTTACTGTAAAAAATTTTAAGTGTGTGGATATACCACATTTTATCCACTCATTAGCTGATGGACATTTGGGTTGTTTCCACTTTTTAGCTATTACAAGTAACTGCTATGAACATTTGTGTCTAAGATTTTTGGATGTATGTGTTTTCAATTCTCTTCATTTATACTTATGTTTGGAATTTGTGGATCACATAGTTGAGGTATGGCCAGACTATTTTCCAAAGAGGCTTTACCATTTTAATATTCCACCAATAGCATAAGAGGTATCTAATTTCAACATCCTCACCAACGCTCATTATATTTTTATTTAATTATAACCATGTTAGTGGGTATGAAGAAAGAACTCGTGTGTTTGATTTGCATTTCCCTAATGATTACGATATGAGCACCTTTTCATATGCTGATTGGCCATCTGTGTATGTTCCATTCAGAAATGTCTATTCAGACTTTTTGTCCATTTTTAATTATATCAATTATCGTAGAGACTTTTTAAATATTAAAAACTTACATTTATCCATATATTGAACCTTCTTTCATACTTCTTTTGGGTAAATACAAATTTCTATTTATTTTTTTCTTCTACCAGAAGGACTTTAACAACTCTTTAGTTATTTTCTGCTACTGATGAATAATTTCAGCTTTTAAAAGTCTAAAATGTTGTTCATTTTGTCTTCAAATTCACATTATTTTTCCTGGTTATATAACCTCGAGCTGACTTTTTCTTTCAGGGCTTTAAAGTCGTCACTCCACTATCTTTTGGATGGCATGATTTCTGATGAGAAGTTTGCTGTCATCGTTATCTTCATTCCTCTGAAAGTAAGATAGCTTTTTTCACTTCCTTTTAAGAATTTCTCTTATCACCAGTTCTTAGAATTTTTAGTATATTCTACCTCTGTGTGATTTTCTTCATGCTTCTTCTGCTTGCAGTTCATTTGAGTTTTTTTAGGTTGTTGGGTTTATACTTTTCATTTAATTTAGAATAATTTCAATCACTATTTCTTCAAAAAAAATTGTTATCACCTGTTTCCTCTCCTTAGATGCCAACTAAAAATATTTAAGGCCTACAGTGTTTACTTTGTCTCTTCTTAACCTGTTTCATTTGGGGTAGATTCCACTGATAAACCTTAAGTTCATTGTTTCTCCACAGTGTCAAATATGCCAATAATCCCCTCCAATGTATTTACCAAATCATTTATTGTTCATTTCTAAAAGTTCATTTCACATCTTTATTAAATCTTTTATTTCCCTCCACAATACACTCATGCATTTCTCTATCTTCTTGTACTATGAAGTATATTTATAATAGCAATTTTAATGTTCTATCCTATTTCTATCCTATATATATCATTTCAGATTTGTTTCCATTGAATTCATTTTTTATCTGGCTACAGATCATCTTTCCATTTTCGTACATGCCTGGTAATTTTGACCGGATGCCAGGCACTGTGGATTGTATGTTGCTTGCTGGGTTTTATTATATTCCTTAAAATATTCTGAGGTTTTATTCTGGGATTGTGAAATGCAGTTAAGTCATTTGGATATAGTTAGCCCCTATGAGGAGGTGTTTAAGCTTGACTGGAGCAATTCCTGAACAGCCTTTACTCTAGAGTTAATTTGATTGCAGTACGAAGACAATACATTTTCTGGGGAATACCAATGTCCCATGTGTCAGATCATTTCACTCTGGCTGGTAGTTCCACTCCAGTGGTTTATTTATGACTTTAATAGATTACTAAAGCATGCATTTTAGTAGATTTAGCAGATTATTCATATACTATAGTTTCTGAACTCTCTTGTCAACGCAATGACACCACCAGGCTATGTTTGAGTTTCTCATCCTTGTGCTGTAGCCTAACCGTAGGCAGGGAGTTGTTCAACGATATCTGAAAATTATTTTTTTCATATATTTTCTGATTTTTCACTTAAGGCAGAAGACATTCACTCCCTGTTTACTTCCTATTTTGGCTTGGAGTGGAAGCTCTAAACATACTAATCTCCTATTAAAGAATCAAGGTGATTTCTTTGAATATTTTCATACTACCTGAATTTCTGGAATGTTTGGCTTTCTTACATATATCATAGTCATCATAGATCATCTATAATCTAGTTCACTTTTTTAAAGTGGACTGAACATAATGAAAACATTTAAAAACACATGCATAGCAATATGCAAAAATGCCTTTATATTTTATAATCCCCCCCAAACATACAGTCTCTTACAGTTATAGTCACACCTAATTTGACAGCAATTTTTTTCAGTACTTGCCTTTATCCATTTTCTCAAAATATTCAACTTTGTTTTCATTTAAAAAAACAATTATTTTTCTGTCCTCTAAATTTTCATTGGTTTTACACAGTTATAATAAAAATATACAACTATAATAAATAAGTTCGGCAATAAGCTTAGCAGCAGGTAAAGAGATAGACTACTAGAAATTCTTAGGTAGCCACTACATTCACCATGAATCAGTCACTCATTAAGTTAGTAAGAAACCAGTTGAAGTTGTTAACAGAGCATCTATTATATAATATAGCTGTATGAAATAATTTGATGTCTAATGGCTGCAAGTTTTTATTAAATATTTTAGAGCACATTTTTTTGACCAAAAATATGATTCAAATAAAATGGCAATTACTTAGAAGAGCCTAGAATCAGACAAGGAGATTATGCCAGGGAAACCTACCACCTTCCCCAACAGATGTAATCATGTGTAATTAAAAATACCTATACACATCAAAATCGAATGAGAGAGAAATGAAACATTAGGTAATTTCCTCTGGATCCTTTCATCATAATTATTTACAAGCACATTACATATTTACTTTAAAACCTAAGATGTAAATTATGATTGCTTGGGTACCTAACTGTAGTAATTAACAGAATACTCTCAGGCAACCCTGGTGGCCTAGGCGCAAGTCTCAGTTATTACACTATGGCCTGAGTTTGATACCCAGCCAGGGAGAAGTCACATATGGTGCAACAGAACTCTCCTGTATTGCCTGCTGCTCCCCTTAGCAGTGTGTTTCAGTAAATCTGCCTGCTCAGCTCCACTCTGGCTCTGGTGAATCTTCTCACCCCCTGCACCTCTGGCATACACCCCAGTTCTTCCGTGCAAAATAAATAGATAAAAAATTTTAAAAAATACTCTCAAAATACATAAACAATCACAAAGCTTAAGCAAGTATATCTACTCCTCATTTACTCTACACATACATATATACCCTTTACCATCACACTCAAATGAAACAAGTTACAAGGTATAAAGGATCAGAGTGAACAAAAAGAAAAATATGGACTTAGAGTTGACATTTAATGTCAGCACTGTCTACTTATAAGAGATGGTGGGTTCTAAAGACCTATGCATATATGACACTTTGTAAAAGTGTTCCAGGTATAACTTTTAATAATGGGCAAAATCACAGTCCAAATATTTTTGAAATGCAAAAACTATACTGGTCAACAAATTTTTACAAAAGTCATGTTACTGAAATAAAATTAGTCATTTCCTATCAATTTGTATGTGGTCAACATGAATATGACAGTCAAATTCTAATTTTGGCTCTAGCTTTTTTGTAATCTGCAATAAACTGATGTTTACATCATGAAATGCATGCCAATAGTAATAAGCCGATAGTTAATACTTGTAAAAAATCAAGTCATAGACTACTTCTTAGAATTCTTCGCTTGTCTCTTGCACAGCTGTTCAGGAATAGAATAGATGGAGATGGTTTCCACTGTGCAAAAGCACAGACTTAAGACTCAGTTTCCAGGAGTCTAGAAATAGTCTCCACTCTTGTGGGTCATGAGTGATATCTAAGGCATTCAGGAAGCCCTCAATATCAGAACAGAATACCAGAGTACTTTCCTTTCTGAACAAAAGCTCCAACTGCTGGTGGCACTTTCGATAGAAAGTAATTGTGACATCTTCTTCTAGAAGATTCCATTATTGGAGTCTTGACCTAGCAATTCTGCCTTGTTCTTGGATAAGTCCAAATCATGAACCAGGTCATTTAGTTCTTCCTGTGTTGGTCTGTGTGGGGGTGATGATGCACCACAGTGAAAATAGGGATCCCTGCATGCTGACGGAACAGGAGAAGGAACAGGTCGTCTCACCCTTGTCCTCATCAGCTGAATCAAGAGAATATTCTGCTGGAAGTTCTGGAATAGGAAGTCCCTCACCATGTGGAACTGGTCTCAATGCAGACGAAATATTTGGGTAGACTATTCTTGACTTGTTTTGCTTTGTAATTCCACCGGAAAGAGGAGGAACCAAGCAGAAGTCACAGTCTTTTATGTGGTTGCTTGGCTCTCTCCACACCATGGGCACTGCAAACGTCATTGATGGTCTTTTGCCACTGAACCACTGTGAAAGCTGTGTTTTCCATGTAGCACAGCATATATGCAGGCCCAAGGTTTGTCTTGGTTACCAACCTCGTATCTAAAGTAAAGATGATAAGCCTTCTTCACTTGAGAAGTGATACTTTTCTTCTGGTTGGCAAATGTCACTTCCCCACAAGTAGAAAAGAAATTGTCCACGCTATTAACGCACATTTGAGGCAGTACTGTTCTGTATTGTGCCTAAATGGATAAAATAATAACAGTTCTATGGAACAGTAGCTTAAACTGTCTCGCACAAAGTCTGAAATATTTTCAATGCTCAACCTTTCCGACAGGGCTTTCCATAGTGCACTGCTGACGTCAGCTTACTTCAGCAGCTGCCTGGCAGTAGTATTGCACTGCATCAGAAAATGATGCAATCAACTCTGGATGATATGTGCATGATGGTATTTTGCAATGCAATGTAATATTACATCATTCTAGGCTGATTTAGGATGTTGTTGCAATCCTACCAGATAAATGTACACAGTAAAACACATAAAATGAATTATATGAATTATCTTCAAAACAAGAGCTAATAAAAAATTTTCAGCATTATATTCATGTTCAGCACACCAAGATACTACAGATTAGGGCATTTTAAAGTCAGTAATGATCTCACTGTTGATCAGTGTTATGTGCATGAATAATGTGCATGAATTCATTCTTTTTCTATAAAATTTATCATGAAAAATAAGCAACTTAACCTACTCATACTCTTTCATAAAACACTCAGCTTTAACACACCATTTTAAATCTCTGAGCATGGAGGAGTGAAAACCCACTTCAGCAACTGAAGCCTTGCCTGTCTAATCTGTTACTCTATACAGCATACACACAGCTTATAACTGGAAGCCATGGCACAATTCTTAGCAAATGTTGCTGCAAAGTGAGTGACCTGTCATAGTCACGCGGGACTGTAATCTTACCAAGAACACCATCATAGGTCAGATGGATTCTCATTTGAAAATCATGCCCAAGTCCTAACTGCGTACTGTAGTTGACAACTATTCTCATTAAGTTTGTAAATAATGATTTAATAAAACTAGAAAATCTTTGGATAAATATAAGTCTTTGCTCAAAATGTACATGCATGTGCATGTATGTGTGTAACTGCTTATTTTCAGTTTTTGTTAAAGATTCAGTTTCAGAAACAATTATCAACTTATTTCTAACCAATTCATATTGCTGCATTTATCATCACTAGCTATTAAGTAAATAACCACTATCCATCTGACTTTTGTTATTAAATGATCTAGATTTTCATATCATAGATATTTACTCTTCTACCAAGGCAAGCAAGTTTATATGGAAAAATTATGTATTTTTCAATTGTCCTGCCTTTCTACCAGTCAAAAAGAATAGTCTTTCAACATTATCTAAAGGAAGGAATAATTACTTATTTTTAATGCTAAATGCAACTGTTAATCCTATCAACAAAATTAGAAGCTCTTTTATCTCTACCCATAATGTTACTCACAAAGGAAATAGGATTTTTCTCGGAGGAGGGGAGAGTGGTATTTCTATTTTTTTTTCTTTTTCTTTTAGTTTTCTCTCACAGCTGCATCATGGCTATAGCTTATTACTTTTCAACTGGCTACTGTGAAAGTGAAGAGAGAAATAATTGTCAAGCTATTGTGACTTAATGAAAGGGAATTTTTTTTAAAAGGCTTTCAAAAAGAGTACCAGTTAGTTTCACTCTTTTTATATATAGACAGGAGAAACTTTTCTCATCAAATGTTGTTTTTTCCCTATCCCAAATTAAATGTACAAGCTAAAAAGGAAATATTCTACTTTATAAGTAATCTAAGCAGAGGATTAGAAATGAGAAATAATGGTAATCTTGGATATACACAGCACTGAGGTGGGGCAGCACAATGGGTAAACTATACTCCTGTTTCTTAATAGATACTTTGTTTCCTCAGTCACTCTGTAAAGAGTTCATAAAAGGCAAAGTCAAAAGTGTCTAGTCTTTCACTTTACAATTGACATGGAGTATTTCCATACTTAATGGTATGGTATTCCATAATACCATAACTTAATGGTATGGTATTCTCTTGGTGGAAAAACTAAAAAGGATAGAAATGAAAACAGAAAAAGCCTAAACTATAAGGTAGTGTCAGAATCACCCATGAGTTCAAGATCAAGAGGTACAAGTTGAACCATACTCAAGGCTATGCCGGATTGTGATTAGTGATTACCAACCCCTCACACTGTAACCTAAGTTGTGTTCTTTTTCCAGTCAAAAAGAAGTCATTCCCATTCATTCAGTGAACATTTACTGACTACTACTAAGTAAAGTACACATTTCAGAAACTGCTGAGCACAATGGATGAAAGAACCTGATTCCATCACTCCAGAAGTTAATGGTCTAGTGTATAGGAAGAGTTAATTCAGCAGGCCTGAATCAGTCAGACCTTGTACAATATTCTTAATACCCATTAAAAATCTGTTTTTCAACAGGTTCTGACAAGGGTGCGGAGAAAAAGAAACCTTCCCACATTGTTGGTGGGAACACAAACTGGTCCAACCCCTATGGAAAGACATGGAGATTTCTCAAAAGACTAAAATGGATCTACCCAGCAATTCCACTCACAGGTAACCATCCAAAGAGCACAAAAACACAATTCAATGGAAACCTGCATTACTGTATTTAAAGCAGCGCTATTTACAATAGCCAAGATATGGAACAGCCTAAATGTCCCAGAACAGATTAGTGGATCAAAAAGATGTGGGGGCGTGTGTACGTGTGTGTGTATATGTGTGTATACACACATACATATATATAAAAACAATGGAATACTATTCAACAATCAAAAAATAAAAACTCATGCCATTTGTGGCAACATGGATGGAACTGGAAGGGATTACTCTAAGTGAAGTGAGTCAGGAAGAGAAAGATAAATACCAGATGGTTTCACTTATGTGTGGAAATATAGTGAAACCATACAAGGATCATACAAGCTTTAAGACTGACCCTTAAAAGATGACCATGGATCTGAGGCTTTCAGGAAGGGAGGGGGAAGATATTAACCAATATGTTAAATGTCAATTATTACTCAATGAAAAAATTTTTTTAAAGATTTATTTATTTATACCTACAAGCTGGGGTACAGGCCAGAGGCGTGGGGCGGCGAGAGGGTTCACCAGAGACAGAGTGGGGAGCAGAACAGGCAGATCAGAAATACACTGCTGAGGGGAGCAGCGGGCGAGGCAGGAGAGGTCTGCCACACCACGTGGGATTCTCCCTGGCTGGGCGTCGAACTTGCATAGCGCGCTGCCGACAGCTCCACAGTGCAGTGCTCAACCACTGCGCCACCAGGGAGGCCCTCAATGACAATATTAATTAAAAAAAAAGAATCTTTTTATGACTGCCTCTGGATCTGGATTGATTGCTTAGCAACGGAGCTCTTGCAATATTCTGATATGAGATCTTTGTATATATGGGATTTTGAACCACAATGCACCCGTTTTTAAAGATAATTTATGCAAAATAATGTGATTTATGTTGAATATCTCCTTATCTGTGGAGTTTGCATCTGTACAAGCTAGGATCAGTCGTATAGGCACTATGTACCTGAATGAGTGACCCCCTTAAAATCCCACGATTTCTGAGCTAAGATCCCCCGGTAGATAACATGTAAAATGTTGTCACAATTCATTACTGGAGGTGCTAAGTATCTTCTGTGAGACTCCATTAGAAAAGAACTCTTGGAGGCTATGCCTGATTTCCTCCAGGCTTTACCCCTTTTGGATTTTCCCTTTGCTAAAACTGTTTGCCATCTGATTTCTGTAATAAACCATAAAGAGGACTGCAATGACTTCTCAGTCTGGCGAATCCTTCTAGTGAATCACTGAACCTAGAGTTGATAGTGAGGACCCATAACAAATTTCACATCAGAAGTGGGATTTGTTAGAAATACCCTGACTTGGGAGACATCACCTAGATGACAACAGAGGAAATACCCTCTTGTAATCCCAAGAGGAACATCTAACAGTTAAACAAAGGGACAGTACATCCAGAGAGAGCTGTGGCATGGGGCAAAACTGTCCATCAGAGACCAACACAGAGTGCAGAGAGGCAATTCAGAGGAGAGTAATGCTTCATTAAACAGGAGATAGGTAGAGAACTACACTCCAGGGCAGGACTACTAGTTTAGCCAGTGACCCTCACGTAGAGAACAAACCAGCATGGAAGCATACACCCTTGACTCAGGAGATCAACAAATAAGATCAGAAACTGTGTTCTGGATTGCACTACTCTCCCTCACCTCTTGGGACTGGTACTGACCTTGTGAAGTACATAGACTGCTCAAAGACTGCAGAGTCTCAGATCTGGAAGCCCAGAGAGGAAGGATATAAATGAACAGATGCTTGTGCTCCCCGAACCCCAGCATATCCCTACCAGCAGCTGGGTCCCTCCAGGACCCTCCCCTACAGTGCTAACACATAGCTGCAAACACAGGTCTCAGTACCCATGAAAGCCAGCAAAGACCAAAAAACTCAAAATCAAACCACTGCCTCACCTGCAGGAAAATGGAGCAGTTTTAAGCAAGGAAATTGAAACAGTAATCAAAAGTCTCCCTTGCCCACACCCAAAAAGTAGCACAGGATGAGATGGTCTAAACTAGTGAGTTCTACTAAACCTTCAAAGATGAATTAATACCTATCCTTCTCAAAACTCAAAAATTTGAAGACAAGTTGCTTCCAAAGATATTTTAGGAGGGCAATATTATTCTGATACCAAAAGCAGACATGGACATTAAAAAACCACCACCACCACCCAGAAAACTACAGTCCAACATCTCTGATGAACAAAAGATGCAAAAATTCTCAATAAAATTAAATTAAATTCAACAATACAATAAAAGGGTCATACATCATGACCAAGTGGAATTTATTCTGGGATGCAAGGATGGTTCAACATTGGCAAATTGGACTGATCACTTATACGTGCAAAGCTTATGATTAAAAGTTTAGAAAGGTCCCTGAACTTAATGAACAAAACGTGTCCACCTCCCATGCCATACTGTCCTATGTGCAAAAACATTTTTTTTTGTGGGTGGAAATTTAATAAGCAGGACAAATGCAGGGAAAAGTGGACTTCTGGTAATAACGCAATAGGCATCACGTGGTAGACTTGAATCCCCACAGGGCATTATTCTACTTTGACACTGAGAAAAGCTGTGACAACTCGTGGGATATTCAGAATAAATGACACTGGTCAACAAATCAAGTTTATGACCTGAGAAGTGGTCTATGACTACTTCTTAGATTTCTTCACTTGTCTCTTATACAGCTGTTCAGGAGCATCTCTGGGGAGTGTCCAGCAGTAGTCAGCCAGCATTGTAGTGGACCATTTTCCCTGGCATCTTTGTTCCATTGAAGAGATACCTTGATGAAAACGTTCGCCATGTTCATCACTATCCATACCACAGTTTTCATGGAAGAAATCCAGATGGGAATGAATGAAGTGGATCTTTAGAGACATTGCAGCCAAGTTTCCCATATACTGTATCAGCATGTCTTCTACTAGTTCCTTGTAGTTTTCTGCCCTAACATTTCCAAGAAAGTTTGTAGACACTAGGTGAAAAGGATTCCATGCTTGTTTCGCATCACCCTATAGCAAGTTGTTGAGCCAGTCATCTTTGAAGAGTTCTTGAATCTGAGGACCCATAAAAACTCCCTCTTTAATCTTTGCTTCACTGACTTGAGGAAATTTTTCATGCAAGTATCAGAAGCTGGCGAGGTCCAGTTCATAGCTTTCACAAAATTCGTCATCAAACCTAGTGTGATGTGAAGGGGTGGTAGCAGGATTTTGTGAGCCTCGAACAGAGCTGGGTGCTGGATATTCTTCTCTCCTACTGCTACATTTTGTCTGCGAGTCCATTCCTTATGCAGGTAGTGCAATTCACTTGCTCGGTTATCCCACTCACATAAGAAACACATGTATTTTGTATATCCCTGCTGCAGTCCCATTAAAAGGGCAACTAGCTTCAAATCACCACAGACATGCCAGCTGTACTTGTTATACTCAATGGAATTCAGTAGCTGCTTTAGGTTACCGTATGTCTCTTTCATGCGCTACTGGAATAGATGAAAGAAGGGTTTCCATTGTGCAAAAGCACAGCCTTAAGACTCAGTTTTGAAGAGTCTAGAAATAGTCTCCATTCTTGTGGGTCATGAGTGATTTCTAAGGCATTCAGGAAGCCCTCAATATCAGAACAGAATACCGGAGTACTTTCCTTTCTGAAGAAAAGCTCCAACTGCTGATGGCACTTTCGATAGAAAGTTAATTGTGACATCTTCTTCTAGAAGGTTCCATTACTGGAGTCTTGATCCCAGCAATTCTGCCTTGTTCTTGGATAAGTCCAAATCATGAATCAGGTCATTTAGTTCTTCCTGTGTTGGTCTGTGTGGGGGTGATGATGCACCACAGTGAAAATAGGGATCACTGCATGCTGACGGAACAGGAGAAGGAACAGGTCGGCTCACCCTTGTGCTCATCAGTTGAATCAAGAGAATATTCTGCTGGACGTTCTGGAATGGGAAGTCCCTCACCATGTGGAACTGGTCTCAATGCAGACGAAATATTTGGGTAGACTATTCTCGACTTCTTTTGCTTTGTAATTCCGCGGGAAAGAGGAGGAATCAAGCAGAAGTCACAGCCTTTTATGTGGTTGTTGGCTCTCTCCACACCATGGGCACTGCAAACAGCACTGATGGTCTTTTGCCACTGAACCACTGTGAAAGCTGTGTTGTCCATGTAGCACAGCATACATGCGGGGCCCAAGGCTTGTCCTGGTCACCAACCTTGCATCCAAAGTAAAGATGATAAGCCTTCTTCACTTGAGAAGTAATACTTTTGTTCTGATTGGCAAATGTCACTTCCCCACAAATAGAAAAGAAATTGTTCACGCGATTAACACACTTCTGAGGCCTTACTGTTTTGTATTGTGCCTAAATGAATAAAATAATAATGGTTCTATGGAACAGTAGCTTAAACTGTCTCGCACAAAGTCTGAAATATTTTCAGTGTTCAACCTTTCTGACAAGGCTTTCTATCGTGCACTGCTGACATCAGCTTACTTCAGCATTTGCCTGGCAGTAGTATTGCATTGCATTAGAAAATGATGCAATCAACTCTGGATAATGTGTGCATGATGGTATTATGCAATGCGATGCAATCTTACATCATTCTAGGCTGATTTAGGATGTTGTTGCAGTCATACTGGATAAATTTACATGGTGAAACATGTGAAATGAAGTATCTTCAAAACAAGAGCTAATAAAATTTCAGGGTTATCTTCATGTTCAGCACACCAAGATACTACAGAGTAGGCTCTTTGTAAGTCAGTAATGATCTCATGTTGACCAGTGTTATATATAGGTATAATCACTATCTGTGATGGTTAATTTGTGTGTCATTTGGCTGGGCCATAGTGCTCATATATGTGTCAAACATTATTGTGTTTCCATGAGAGTATCTTTGAATAAAATTTACATTAAAATAGTAGACTCTGAATAAAGCAGATTGCCCTCCATAATGCTTTCAGAACCATCCAATGAGTTAAACAGCATGACAGAACAAACTAGCTTGACCATCTCCCAAACAAGAAGAATTCTGCCTGTAGAATGTCTCTGGATTCAAAACTGCAATATCAACTCCTCTTCTGGTTCTCTAATCTCTAGTTTGTGGGTCTCCCCGTCAGCTTTTAGATTCACCCACAATCACATAAGCCAACTGCTTAAAATGTATTTCTTTCTATATACATAACCTACCGATTCTGTTATTCTGAAGAACCTTGACTAATATGCTGTGAAATGTGGGGGTAGAGCACATTTCAGTCTGTTACTTAAATTGCAGTAATCCAGTTAAAAGAAGATAAAAACCTAAGCCAAACTAATAGCAGTGGAGGAGAAATATGTGATGTTAAGAAGAGAAAATAACAAGAGCAGGTCATTAATTAAATATGAAGAGTGAAAGGACTATGAAGATTCTGTCTTATACAACTAGATGAAAGGTAGAGCCATCAATTTAATCTCAGAAAATACTATACTGACCCAAAGGAACCCCAGGGGCTTCAGACTTGAAAAAATGCAGGTGCCCAGAGAAGAAGAAGTGAGAAGGATTACTAAAGACTCAACAGTCACTGATAGATGTGAGATTGGATTTTGTCCTCATTTCAAACTAATCAGTTGGTTTGTTACTATTTCATCTATGTAGCAGTAGACACAAAACTTCTAGGTCAGAGAGAAAATACTTTATTAATCATAGCACAACTGCATCATGTTTGCATTGGTTCCCTGGACCTCATGTTCCTCAATGGTGACACAATATAAGCCGAGATGGATGATGTGCACACAATGAATGCTGTGAAGTGAAGCTGAGAAAAACTGAACCTAAACTCATTCTATAGCAAAAGCAAGAGAGACAATGCCTCACCCTTCAAAAAAGCTTGATACAAACACAACTTAAAGAAATGGTCTAGGTAAAAAGCAGGTATGGCCTTGTATTCTTGGTGTAGCTGATGAGACACATGGGGGCATGAGAGATTCATAAGAACTATCACAACACTCACCCAACTATTTCATTCTCTCAGTGATGACAAATACAAAACAATGAGCAGCCAGGCATTTATTCGCCAGAAAAAATACAAAGTAAGTTAGTGCTAAAAAAATGGAACAAACTATTTGGTAACAACTCAAGTGTTAGAATGGCTATAATTACTCCAGAGAAAAGCACTTCAAATCCTAATATTTGAAGAGTCCCACATAAAATGGCACTATCCAAGAAGCCTGAGAGTGGAAGGGCCCACAAGAAGCTACTTCAAGTTTCCTATCATCTTCTTTTTACCAATACTTAATTGTGAGAATTTTCAAATGTATAGGAAAGTTTTAACAAAGATTATTAAAGTCCTTATATTTACCACACATTAATAGAGCAACCGTTAACATTTTACCATATACGCCTTTTTTTATTGGGGGTGGGGGGGGGCTCCATCCTTCTTTCTTGAGAAACATTAAAAATATGAAGGCATCATGACTTTCTCCATAAATATTTTATATGCATCACCTAAGAGACATTTTCCTCCACAACCATATCATCACATCTTAAAAAAAATTTTTTTTACCTCAATTTCCCTGAAAAGTATACTTTTTGTTTTATATTATTTTTGAACTAAATTCCTAAAAATTGTCCTACTGAATTTAGTTGCTATATCTCCTTGTTAATTTTCATATACAACTGTCTCCCCCTACCTCCACCACATAAATCTTTTTAATGATGTTCACATTTTGATGTGTTCAGGTCAATAGTCTTTCACATGTACCTTGCTCTGGATGTGTCTAATGTGTCCTTGTGGTGTCATTTACTTTTTTCCTCTCTCCCCATAGTTCATGAAAATTGGAAGATTCATCTAAAGATCTGACTACAGTTGATTCAACATATATAACAAGAATATTCACAGTTAATGCTGTATACTTAGAAGACACATCAGTTGTCCTATTATTAATGACACTAATTTTGTTCACTGAAGTGCTGACAGCTAGATCTATTTTAAGTTTCATACTTTTCTCTTTACAACTGTAGGAAATCCATGAGGTGTTACTTTGGTACTATCTAAATTCCCTCACATCATGAAATTAGCACCCATTGATGATCCTTATCTGAGTCAATTATTTTGTGGAGGGGTTGATGTATTAATCTTATTAATGTAATAAATAACCATAAATTTAGTACCTTTACACAGCACAATTTAATATCTCAAAATTTGTAGGTGACAAATCTGGTTTGGTTACAAGTTTAACGAGGTCAAATCAAGATGTAGCTAGTTGGGCTCTTATCAGGAAGTTCTGGAAACAATCCACTTCCAAGCTCATTCAGGTTGTTGGAAAAGTCCTGTTCATTAGAGTTGTAGGACTGAGATTCCCATTCCCTGTTGACTACTGTTTTGGGGGCACTCCTAGCTATTAAGGACCTCTCTTTGGTCCGCTACACATGGGCCCTGTATTTGAGTCAGCAGTAACATGCTAAACCCTTCTCCTACTTGAAGTCTCTCTTCCTCTTCTGTCACATCTCTAACTGACTCTTCTTTTTCTTCTGCGTTTAAAGGTTTATATAATTGCATTGTGTCCACTCAGACAATCCAGGATAATCTCCCTGCTTTTAGATTGGTTGACTAGTAATTCAATTACATTTGCAAAGTCCTTTCATAGTACAACCTAGATTAGTGTTTGATTGAATACACAAGAAATGAAAATCTTAGGGGAGCATTTTTAGAATTAAGCCTACCACAGGTAGTAAAATGGTGATTTTCTAGTTCTACCATTTTTTTCATTTACACTAACCAGTACTCTTTGGGAAAGAATTTTGCCTCCTAACCTGCAAATAAACTATACTTCCTCATAAAAAAGTTAGATGTTCATTTCCCTTTGCAAATTTTCACTAGGTGATGGTATATAAGCTAAATTTTTAAAAAATATTATGGAGTTATGACTTTACATAAAATGTTTTATAATTGCTAGAACCCTTATTTATCCTCAATTGTCCTTATTTTGGCCAAAGACACCAATTCAAGTTGGTTCCTCTGCCCTTTTCACACACTTCCAAGTGTTTGCTTCCTAGCAAAATAAGATGTCCTAGGCTCAACTTACATTTTCCCATCCCACATCTAAAATTAGCCTTTTCTCCAAGGAGTTCTGTTTTCTTTTACTAGGCAATGCATATAGAAACAAAAACCTTACCACTAATCATTGCTACTAGGAAATCAACTTTCAGACCTTCTCAAGGAATAGAACTAGGAAATACATTTTAAATTAGGTTGAGTTCATTTAAATTTGGCATTTCCAAATTTAATTTCTTTATAGGGATTTTGCAAACTGCTTTGGTCTTTTATTTTGTGCCTCTTTTCTCTAATCCTGAAAATGAAAATAGTTCACTAACAAATTTACTTTTTTACATAACCACAAAACAGCATCAAAATTATTATACCACAGAACTAATTTTAACATTTCATTGGCTACCCCTTAGGACAAATCCAACAATGTATCAAGCATTCTACCCAAAAGATACCTGAAATAACTTCTCTACTTGGTTATACTACCAACTAGATATATATGTCAGCTTTCTATATTCAATATTATAGTATGCTTTTTAAAAAGAATTAAAATGCATATATAAGCACTGTTCACAATAGCTAAGACATGGAAACAACCCAGACACCCCAAAATAGATGACTGGATTAAGAAGATGTGGTACACATACACAATGGAATACTATTCAGCATTCAAAAAAGATAACCACATGCAATTCGCAGCAACGTGGATGGAGCTAGAAAGGCTCATGCTCAGCAAAATAAGCCAGAAGGAAAAAGAAAAATATCAAATGGTTTCACTCACAGCAGGAATATAGAGGAACCAAATAAGAAAGAGACATTCAGCAAGGGAGAGGGAGGATAAGGGCTCAAAATGGCAGAGAAAAGAGCACAAGGGACTATGGTGACGGTTCACAGGTGAATTGGTGGTGGGAAACCTACAGGAAATACACAATAATGTAGATGACAAATAATAACAACAATAAAAGATTTTTAAAAATTAAAAAATATTTTTAAAATATTAAAATGCATATATGGTTCAAAAATCAAAACTATAAAAAGTACTAAGATTGTTCTATATCATCCCTTCATTTGTTACTCCTTATTCCTCATAGATAAAACATTACTGAGTTTATTTTTCTAGTCTTTTTTCCCACAAAAATAACAAAAACACTTACTTCCCTCCTTTCTCACACAAAAGGCAAAGTACATTTGTAATTCTATTAAAATAGTGTCAATGTCCCCTCTAAAAGTATTATACTGTCTTACATTCCCACTAGCAGCATCCCAGGGGTCCAAGTCTTTCTTCTCTATAGCCTCATACACTGAGTGTGCCATCAAGTTTATATAGATTTTTGTTAACGAGACAAGTGGGAATTATTTCCTCAGTACAGTCTTCATTAACAACGGTTTTATTAGGAGTGAGATAAACATCTTTTCAAGTGTTTAAAGACATTTTTGCATTTTTCTTTTGTGAACTGTTTCTGTCTATTGCCTATTGATGGAATTTTTTAATGTGGATTTTTGACCTTTTTCTTTTCAAGTTTAAGAAGTACTAGTAGTCTTTGGCGGTGTCCTTGCTAGCTGATATGACAGGATAGCTTAGATTGCTTTGATTGGAATCAGGTATTTAGCATTAGAATGCAGGTTGTTTTAATGGGAAGTGGTATTTTCAAAACCATACTGATACTGGGTTGGCATTTCATGACTATAATCAGGGCTAGTAGGTTGACAGATTTTTGTTCATTTTTTGCATTTAGGTCTCTAATCCATTTGGAGTTCATTCTGGTGTACTCTGTGATGAATAAACATATTTCATATTCCTATGGATGATTATAGTTCAATTACTTAAAATTCCTTTTCCCCCAGTGACTTGGGATTTTACCCCATCAAAAACTATTTGTCCTCATGTATTTGGACTTTCAGTGTAATTTGGGCTTTGTATTTTGTTCAGTTGGTCTGTGTGTCAACGCCACAGTGTTTTCAAGAGTTTTACAATTTATCTCAATTGGGTTTTCTCATCTGAACTAGAAACTTATCTCTAACTACGTCAGTTGTAAAATGCCTAATTACTAATACTATCCTAAATGCAGTATCCCATTTGTAAGAATGGATACTAGAGAGGGATGCAAGTCAAAAGACACTGCTAACCAACTCTAGTCAATGGTCATTTTTTCATCTCTCTATTAAGAAAGATAAATCAGATGCCAGTAATAACTAGAGAAAAACAAGAAAGCAAATCTTTATAATAACAAAGTTAGAAATCTTCTAAAACAGTGCAATTGTATTCTTATTCTATATCCCTAACATTTGCATGGCATTTTAAAGAAAATAAAATGTTATCACATGTGTGCATCTCACTTATTTCCCACCAAAATATGAGTAATTTTATCCCTATTTACAGAGGAAGCTCAGAAACTATCTTTCCAAAGATACAGACAGTGACTGAGTCAGAAATGGAACCCAGATATCTTGATGACTGGTCCTTTGTTTCTGTTATAAGATGCATGAATTTCACGGTATTTAGAGGTTTTAATTACACACAGTCCATCACACTATATTTAAGCATATTAATATCAAAATAATTTGTGTTACTCTTCCTTCCTTTAGTTGCTCTTAGCTTCAAATACTTGAATGTGGTCATTGAAAAAACCCTATAAGACAACATGACCTTACATTATTTAATACATTTCAGTTATAAAAATAAAAATATTTTCAGAAATTTATTACTGTTTTAATAAGACATATTACTACTTTAGAGTCAGGAGAAAAAAGTTATGTCCTAGTTGTTGTTGTAAAAGTGATACTATTCATGAATAAAGAGCCAAGACTGTATATTTATTGCTATTCCCTTCTATGTATTGATAATTTATTAATTCTTAATGAGGTAAACCAGATAAATACCAAAGCAAATGTAAAGACCCAGATTAGAAAAGAACATCATATTTCTCTATCACTATAATTTCTACTGGATTCTAAATTCTTCATTTAGGAATAATTCAGTATTGAAACGAAAGAGATTATTAAGAAAATTTCACACGTCACATGCTGAGTTTTTGCCATCTTATTTACTACTCAAAATGATGCTCTTTCTAGTCTTTCTGATTGAATCTACCAGAAACATTATTGCCTAGAATTAATTCTAATACAGACACAAATACAAAATATTTCTTTTTTAAAAATTGCTCTTTCACACAACTCTCCCACCTCCTTAAACTGACAAGGTCTTTCTCAATTTGGAGAATTTATCCAACTTATAAAGACTATGTCTTTATCAAATGCAGGTTTGTTAGCACATATTCATACATAGTAGCAAAAGCATTTGTTTAACTATAAAAATATAACTGTGTAAATGTAAAGAGTATTCTTTTGTGTAGTTATGGCACTGCATTGTAAAAACAAACTGATATCTCAGTTTATTTTACTTACACAAAAAGTTTTAATTTATACAGAAATGACAGAGCATTTCAGAAGCAAATCTTAGAAACAATTTCTACTTAATTACTTCTATAATAATTTCCTTAAGTCAGAAATAAACTAAATTGGCAGTTGTGAAACACATAAAGTAGCTCTCAGCTAAAGACGAAACTCAATAGTAAGATGGAAAGCACTGAAAAAACAGGAGGAATCTTGGCCTCGATTGTCAGCTGAAATCAAAATCCATTTCCTTTAAACATCAATCTTAAGGATATCATGGTGTTTATTAATATAAGCTCCCCAGTAATAAACTCAAATTTACACTACCTTCTGAATTCCCCTTGTCCATTGATAAAGAGGAAGGTTTTTCAGTGTTTTTATTGTCCAAAATATAGTACGGTACTTTTCATAGGTTCTAACTCAATGGAACTACAGGTCTTACTAGTAGCATAAATTTTCATAATTTAAATACAAAGGTTCATTTGTTGAAGAGTTGTCAAGTTTCACAAGAGCTTAAATTTGCTGAATTAGGAGAGTACCATCTATTCAAGTGAACAAGTATACACATCTTATGAAAAGAGTAAAATGTAAGTCTCATTTAAAAAAGTAAATAACCACATTCCCTTCCAATTGCCATATAGAAATGATCAAAATAGTACCATTTCAAAGCATACAACTCAAGTGGAAATGACCATTTCTTTTTTATGTGCAGCAGAAATTATTTAGGACATTAAATATAGTTAAGCTATAAATGCTAGAGAATAATGTCAAGAACTGTGAAGGGCCTAAAATTTTAGTTTGACTGCAAGCTAACAATTTAATTTCCTATAGCTATATGTCCAGAAGACACTACACTCCTGAGTCAAAGACGAAGTTACAGAATACAGAATATAGCAGGCAGCATGAGTGCCATGTTTTCATCTATTTCTCATACCCCTCAAATCCCAAAGAGGCAATGAGACCAAGGATAGGGCACACAGTGGAGCTGCATCAAGATGCAAAACCTCAAACCTACTAAATTCAGTCTTAAAAGAAGGTTGCCAACAAATCTGGCCATCCTTTGCCACCAGTGGAGGAAGGGAGGAGCTTTAGTACCTTGGACAGCAAACAGACCTGCCCTCAGCTTTGGAGGAAGACTATTCCTGTACAAATATCCTGGAAAATAAAGTCCAAAGCAGGTGCCAATGCCTTTGCTCAGAAACCTGCAGAAATGTAACAGATCCAAGGAGAACTGTCTCCCAGAAAACATGCACTAAGTTTCACATATAATTTGATGCTAGTGTTTAACCAAGTAATTCACTTTGACTATTTTATCAACGAATCAAAAATATAGAATTTCCAACTTTTCTTTAAGAAAGGTAGTTATCAAACTGTCACACTTTAAATTTGTTCATATGTATTTTATTAAAAATACTTACTATGACACTAAGTGAGTTAAACTTTTAGCTATAACAAACAAAATATTCCCCTGAATCACAAATGATATTTTCCAAGATATCTGCCAGTGGTACCATGTGAGATATCTAATGTTCACATGACCTTAACTTTCACCAAGTCAAAAGTAAGTAGGTCAGATCTAATCTATTAGCCAAATACTAATCTTCTTTATAGAAGCCTTTTTTAAAATTTTACTGAAGAACTGATAAATGAATATATTTAAATGCACAATGTGATGATTTGTAATCACTGTAGAATGATTACAAAGATCAAGATAATTAATACATTTATCACCTCACATAGTTAAGGAACCTTAAATTCTATTTTCTTTTTTTTTTTGATAAGCACTTCGAAAATACTCTTCTTGACAGAGTACAGAACTCAACCTCTCAAAACTTAAAGAAAATAAAATTAAAATTTGTATGAATTTGTTTTCCTATGTAAAGACTCACTGTGAAATATTGAGGTTGTAGGAAAGATATTTATATAAAAACAAACTTTTACACAGAATTATGTTTCTAATATAACCATTAAAAATAACCAAACAAAAAATGCATCAATCTTTTCAAATCACTTTTTGTAGAAAGAGTGCAAGAACTGTTCAGCTTCAAAAGCTTTATTCTTCTTAAATTGGCGGGGGGGGGGGAGAGTTTGAAGGAGTATCTTTGGCCATACCTCTCCTAGAGCTTCGTATCTTTTCTGGTTCCATCTGTGCAAGTCTTCCCGGTAGTTAAAAACAAATGGTTCCCCAGTTTTTATGTGTCTTAACTGCCCCTCTAGAAAATAAACAAATAATATTGCTATGATTCAGTGTCCATTTATAATAATGTGGAAGTACAAAAAATAATATCCAATAAATTTTTAAAATAACTTTCTCAGAAGTTTTTCTACCATGTAATTTTTTTCTTTAAATATCAACATGATGCAATCCTGTAAGTAGCATAAAAAAAAATGGCACCAAGTTCTCAAATGTAATGCTTTTCAATTTTCATTTCTCTAATCTACAGAAAATTAACTATATTTGAAAGCCTACAAAGTATAAGGGTCTTTGCTAGCTGTAGTTATGAACATGGTCCCACTTTTTATACTTAGAGGATACCCATGGAGTAAAAGCATGAATATCAAAATGTCAAGCAACTTTTCAGGAAGTTAAACAAGAATGACGTCAACAACCTAAAATCTGGTAAAGGCAATACATGTAGACAACAGGGTCCAAAATGACTTTGAAAATATAAAGGATCCCTACAGGCTAGATTAGTATCAGAAGATTTCAGTTAGAATTTTTAAGTAGGCTCTGAAGTACAGGTAAGATTTCAAATGGATACTGGAAAGAGACAGCCAACACAGGTTTGGACTCTCAAGTTAGACTCACTTCAGAGATTTCACTGTCAATGAATAACTTTACAGGGAACATACAATAATGTAAAAGATATAAATAGTAAAAAATTAAAATTAAAATAAACAAACAAAAGGATTAACTTTACTAATCAGTTCTGTGGTATAAGAGGTACAGGCAAAGCAGGGAGAGATCTGGAAAAGACCAGGGTATTTCTTCCTGATCCTTCCCTCACACTGAATAGCAACCTCTAGCCCAGAGATGGTGAGGTATCTAAGTGAGGCATGGGCAAATAGGAACCTCACACATTGGCGAAACTTTTGATTTAGAAATACCCTTTTATGTGCCAAAGAGTTGTACTGCTTATGTGATATTTTTCAGAAGATCTGTGTCTTACCTAGGTTGTTAAGTTTACCATAAGTAATGCCAAACCATTCATCCTACTCAAAGTATTTCAAGGAAAAAGACTCACTTCATAGCAAATATTAGTCTGTATTCACTAACAGATTAAATTATCAGCATGATTACAAGGAGAAATAACCAAGCCACATGTCTTCTTTCTTTTCTCGGGAGTATTCCCCTGATGATCAGGAGAGAAACAGACCACAGGTCATTTGTTTCAACACCAACACCACCATCACCCCACAATATAAACAAAATAATGAAAAATGACAGCAAGTTGAAACACAATTAACCCAAATTAACAGAAACAAGATTATTAAGCCAAATAGTATAATACAACATTGGAGGCCATGTTGGGATCAAACAGTAGAAAGATGGAATTTCTGGATCTGGGCCTTATCCAAAGAGTAGTAAGGAATAAGAAAGGATTTAGGGGCAGAAGAAGGATATGATCAAGCTAAATGTAATTAGTGTTTGATTTACATCCAATGAGGATATGCAGGAGTGGAGAAAGACTTCAAAGGAAAGTTATGACACTGATAATGAACTCAGGAAATATGCTACTCCAAATAACATGACTTCACTATTTTTATTAATCAATTTTACCACATATAAATGGACACTTATAATGTATAAAATAAGAGCTAATCTTTACTTGTTAAATACATTCACACTCTCAACATAGGACACTATATTAGGTAACAGTAACACTGTTTTATAATGAGATGATGCCATACAAGTTGTAAGATATGTCTGTTTCTCTTTTTAGCAGAGAGGAATTCCCATTTCAGATACCAATAAAAGTAGATTGGGGGCATCTTCAAATCTATGATTTTGACTAAGAGCAACCTTAAAGGTATGGGCCATTGCTGAAGCTGAAATTTTAAATGTATTTTCTGTAAGACTGCCACGTGAAAATTAAAGACTTAGCTAGTGAGTATAACCACTTATATCTACATCTCAAGAAAGAACTGCTTTATAAAAAATTTTCTTCTCAGACAGAAAAAATTCTCATGTACTGATCAAGATTTTGACTCTTTAGGAAAAATAAGCTCCATCAATAGCTATTACCACTAGTGTTAAAAATGAAAAGAAGGTAAAGAAGCAAAGGAAGTAATCATTTTTGTCCAGGAAAAAAAAAATACCTGGATCAATTATATTATAGATGTTTTTGAAAATTTGGCATTTCCCAAAAGTTTGGAAAATTTCTTCAATGACTGTCAATGGTCTGACATAGGGCACTTGGACAGAGGGTCCCCTAAAACAGTCGCAGTTCCATATGTATCCCCAAATTAGGAATAGTATCCAAACAGTTCATCATATGTGTGGTGGAGCCTAAGATACAAAATAGATTACTGACCAAATGAATTAATGACTTGAAAGGATTGAAGATACTTTCCAGCATGTCATAATAGTTCAATAAATATGTACCATCAAAGACAAGATTCAAACTCAGATGATCTGCCACTGAGTCCTTCCTGTCTATCTACCTATCTACCTATTAATATTTTTGTGATACAAATGTGTGCTTCCTCATAATACTGCACCAGCACCCAGGGAGGATAGGTGAGGGTAAAAAACGAAAAGTCTTTATACATGTCATCTTTGAAACCAGGGACATTTGAGTTGGACCTTATACAATTATAACAACTGGAAAATTATTAAATGGGAATCTTAAATATAAGGAGAATTTGAAATGGCACAGTGATTTGAAAGAACAAAGTATAGGTTTAATGTGGGTTAAAAAAATCTCTTCCATTTTGTTACAATTTGTGTTTTGTTTTGTTTTGGTTACCATAAATTTCATATCCAAATTCTTTTCTTACCCAACTAAGAATTTTAAAATTCTTTAGAAAAATTTAAAGCTTCTTCAATCAGGTAATGAAAGTTTTATTTCAAAGTTTTCATCAGAGTTTATGTCAACATAAACCTGAAAAAGAAGCTGCTAAATATGCTAAATTAACAATGACCTTTTAAGAGTTTAGTATTAAAACCCAGTTTCCTGTTTTCAAACCCTCACCTTTGTCAAAATATATTCATTAATCCTGGTATCGAAGGTGAACTGTTTTATGCTAAAAATAGGAACCTTAAAAGTGACATCTTCTCCTCAAAATGCAAGTATCTTTGCTATGTTAGTCTATGTCTATGAATGACAATATTGAGAATATTTAACGTAAATAGTAGGTGTGTGCACAAGTACAAGTATGTTCAAGATGTCTATATGTGAAAGGGACACACATGTGCAAAAGTACAAGTATGTACAAAAGTGGGAGTACAGGGTATGTACATGCAAAGGCATACTATCTGAATAAAGAATTTCACTAGGAAAGGATAAGTCATTACTTCTCAAAAACATTCTATCTGGAAATAAAAGTAGTAAATAATTTCTGTCCTATGATTCATTATCATTATTAAATAAATCCTGCACATAGCACACGCCACTTACTTTCATTAAAAGCATATTCAAATCCTTCCAGGGTATCGGGAAAATCAAGAGGAGGTTCATCTTTTTTCATTAGTTCATCCAAATCTATCCTGGATAACAAATCTAGAAAAAAATGATACAAAATTTGCTTATATTCATTTTCATAGTTAATAACAGATTTTATTTTAAATATCTTTTTTTCCATTAGATAAATTTTTATTTGGTGCCTTAACTAGTAATACTACTAAATTTTTAAGTTCCCAAAATACTATATTATGATGAAGTACAATATCAATACAATTTAAGAATTAGGATTTTGAAAGTACTTACAACAGTCACAACTCAGATCCTATGTAACATAATGGTAAATTATTACCTTCTTCCCTTCAAAATATACAACTACTTATTTGTACCTTATTAATGTCCTTCTACATTACATTTTTAGGAGGGAAATCACAATATTAAAATAAAACCTGCTCACTGGAGAAAATTGGTTAATATAAAGCCTTTATGTTCTTCACATCAAGTGATCCCACATTATTTAAAAAATGTCATTAAGACTTTTTAAATTGACATTTAATAAGACATTTTACCTTGGAGTTGTTTTAGATTTACAGAAAAGTTGAAAGATAGTACAGTGTCTGTATATATTTTACCCAGTTTCCTCCATACACACTATCAGTTACCACAGTGTTTGTAGAATACAGAAACCAATACTGGCACTTTACTATTAACCAAGTCTAGATATTATTCATCAGTTTCTCCATTAATATCCATTTTCTGTTCCAGATTTACATCCAGGACATACCCCACTGCATGCAGTCACCATGTCTTCCCAGCTCTTTTGGTCTGTGACAGTTTTTAGTCTTTGTTTCTTTTCCATGATCTCAAACTACTTCCATATTAGTCAGGTATTTTGTAGAATGATTCTCAATTTATATTTGTCTGATGTTTTCCCTAAGATTAGAAGAGTTTTAGTTTGTAGAAAGAAAACCACAGAAGTGAACTGCCCTTCTCACTACATTATCTCAAGAGGAACATGATGTCCACGGGATATTAATGGGTTTGTTGACCTTTATCAGTTGTTTAAGGTAGGCTGTGCAGACTTCTCTTCCATGAAATTACTATTTTTCTCTTTCCATAATCTACTCCTTGGAAGTGACTAAGTGTATCCTCACTTTCAAATAGGGAGAATGAATTGTGGTCTACTTCCTGGAATAGAGAACATTTGAATATATATGCAATGCTCCTGTGTCGAAGAGTTGCCTCTCTCCCTCTATTTATGCACTTACTTAGTCACTCATTTATCTCAGAATGGACTCATGGATATTTACTGTACACTATGGGTTACAATCCAATACATCATTTTTTTTTCTCAAATTATTCCAGGCTTAGCCATTTTACCTGGCTCCTGTTTTCCTTTGACATCTATTTGTGGTTTTGGGGAGCATTTCTTAGTTTCTGTTACTACAAGATGCCCCAGGCTCTTTTGTATTTTCCTTGCCTTAGTCCTAGAATCAGTTTGTCAACAAGTATTTAATGACACCTATTAAACTAATTATAGGGTGAGGCAGAGTTCTTACTGTCATCAAAGTCATCACAAAATTCAGAAAAATGAAAAGATAAAAAATGAAAAGCTTCAAGTTTGGTTTCAAAAAGATATGAAATCATTATTGCCAAGCAAAGGAAAAAAAATAGGTTTCATGGTTTTTTCATTCTAACTGAAGTTCTGAAGAGAAACTCAAATTTCTAAATAGTAAAAGCTCCTCTGTATAGTAAAGAAAATCAATCTCTTTTTCTACTAAAGAAGTATCTCAAGAGTAACACTTTATTTCTGTCTCTCATTCACAGAGATTTAACAAATTCATCTGTATGGACCATCAAAATATGCTAGAGAAAAAAATAGTTTGTTAACCTCCTTTCTAGCCTCTTAACACAAAGATAGGTCAACAAAAAAATTGTTTAGTGATCTTCAGTGTTACATAAAATAAACCTCATCTCACAAAAATATACCATCTTCAAAATACAAACATAAAAATAGTTGGAAAATTCTTTAATAAAACAGAAATGTCACATAATATCCATCTGATTAAAAAAGGTAGATAAGCTGACAAATTTTTAATTCATTAGTAAAGTTCTGAACACCATATAAGTCTTTGCAAAACAAACAGGAGCATTTTATGCCAAAAATTGGCTTGGAGTGGTTCAAAGAATCTTACTTCTTTCTTTCCAATTAATTGAGGTACTGAGACAAAATATGATCCCTTCACCTCAAAATTCAGAAATATTTTAATCAGACACACAGAAATCATCCAATGTATAACCAAATGTATTACATCTAACAGCCATTCTTCTTTTAGCTCAAATCATGAAATGCTACCTAACAACTTTATATCATTTTAAATATTTCACATACTTTACTCCATTTGATCATCACAACCCTATGAAATAATACTAAGTCATATTATCATTTTCACTCTTTCAGACAAGAAAATGAGTTCACAGGAGTAAAAAGATTTATCCAAAATTATAACTCAATAGTAAAGTAGAATTAATAAAATAAACATATTTCCCAATGCTCAGTGCTCTTTAAAAATCACCATACTCATTCTATGTGTCATATCAACCCTAAAATATTCTGCCCCCTCATCATCTAATAAAGAATAAGCAGATATGAAATGAGAAAAAATGCTTTCCTTTACACAAAGTGAACTACACAGGCATTCCTCTATCTTCTGTTAATTAGAAAACCAGAGATAGTTTTTATATCATTTGCATTGAGAAGATTTACAGAATTGTCAAAAATTATTTCTCTGCTTTGTGAAAGGAAAGCAATACCATATAGCTGTACTTTACACATAGACTGGGTTCCAAACGCAGTGGATTAGGCAAAAACCAAGTATAATACAACATTTCTATTGAAAATCCCTTCAATTATCTACAAAATACAGTACAACTGAATCCCTAAAACCTAAACATGTATCAGATATAACACCACTGCTTTTTCTAAAACACACCTCTGACATGTTCTCATCTATTTTTTTTTTTTTTGTGATTCAGCAACAGGAATTCTAAACTTCATCTAAGCATATACAGTAACTAGAAAAAAAATACCATTTAAAACACCAAAGAATTTAAAACTGAGATTCAAATATTTGTACACCTAGTTCATAGCAGCAGTATTCAAAATAACCAAAAGGTGAAATCAGCATTAGTGTCCATAGACAAACAAACAATGTGATAGTTAATTATTATGTGTCAACCTGAGTGGGCCATGAGGTGGCCAGAAATTTGACTGAACAATATTCAAATGTGTCTATAAAGCAATCTCTGGATGAGACTAACATTTGAATCTGTAGACTAAGTAAAGCAGACTGCCCCCGCCCTCAAATTGGTGAACCTCATCTGATCTATTAAAGGCCCGAAAAGAACAAAAAGGCTGAGTAAGACAGATTTCCCACTTTCTGTCTGTCGTTGAACTGGGATATCAGTCATGTGCCTTTGGTGTCAAACTTGGACTAGAACTGATACCATTACCTCTTCTGGTTCCAGGCCTTTAGGTTCAGAGTGGAATTATACTATCAACAATCTGGTTGTCTAGCTTACCAACTACAGATCTTGGAACTTCTCAGCCTGCATAATGGCAGAAGCCAATTCCTATGGAGAACTGTGACTAATATAGACTTTGCTATCAAGTGTGGTTCTAGAGGAATAGAATGTTAAAGAAGAGTTTTTGAACTGGTTCTGGGGTTTCCACTTTGATTGGATTTAATGACACTAATGACTTCTAGTAGTAAAGAGCAGTGAGAGTCCATGGTGTGATCTGACAATAGAGATATGTAATATACCTCTACTGGAAACTCCTGACCAATCAGTTAAAAGAAGGAACTGGGTGACTTAGGTATATGATACATCTGAACACTTCTGGAAAACTAAAAAATATAGTCAGATTGCTTGGTTATTCCTAATATCACTGGACAAAGTAGTGAAAGAAAAGGACAAATCCCGGGGGTTCCCAGCTCAAACACAGCATAAATGACCTGAAAGTTCCTATATGTGCCCTAAGGGAGAATCTATTCTCATTCTGCAACTGGCTGAATAGCAATGCAAGAAGACTGTTACGCTGGATTATCATTAAACTTAATAAGGTGGTGACTTCAAATACAGCTGCTGTACCAGATGTGTTTTCATTGCTATAACAAATTAAAACATCCCCTGGCACCTGGTATGCAGACACTGATCTGGCAAGTGCCTTTTTCTCCATCAATGTCAATAAAACCCACAGAAGCATTTTGCTTTCAGCTGGCAAGGCCAACAATATACTTTCACAGTCCTACCTCAGAGACATATCTACTTTCCAGTCCTATATCATAACTTAGTCCACAGGGATCTTGATCACCTTTTTTAACTAGGTATCACTCTGGCTCATTACATTAACAACATTACACTAATTGGACCTAGTTAGCCAAAAGTAACAATTACTCTTGACTTATTGGTAAGATATGAGAGGGTAGGAAATTAATCTGATAAAAAGAAATTCAGGAACCTTCTACCTCAGTGCAATTTCTAGGGATCTATTTATATAGGGCACACTGAGCTATCCCTTCTAAGGTGACAACTAAGGTCTCTCTACAATTAAAAAAGGCAAAATGTTTAGTGGACTTCTTTAGATTGGATGCAACATATAACTCCTATAGGTGTATTACCCTGACCTACTGATGAAGCTACCCAAAAAGCTGAGAGTGTTGAGTAGTGCACAGAGTAGAAGAGTATGCAACAGATCCAGGCTTCTCTGCAGCTGCTCTTCCACCTGTACCATATGGCCCAGCAGATCGAATGGTATCAGTGGCAGATGGAAATGCCGTTTGGAATAGTTGCTAAGCCCCAACAGAAGAATAACAGCACAAGACCTTGGAATTTTGGAGCAAGTCCTAACATTCATTGCAGATAACTTAGTGTCCTTCTGAGAAACAACTTTTGTTCTGCTCCTGGCCCTTAGTAGAGACTAAATGCTTAACCACAGACTAACAAGTTAATTGTGACCTGAGCTACCCATGATGAACTGAGTGTTATCTGACCCACCAAATAATAAAAGTTGGATGCATACAACAGCATTCAACCCTACAACAGAAGTGGTACATAGTAGTATATCAGGAACGAGCAGGCAATGAAGGCAAAAGTAAGTTACTTGTAGAAGTGACCAACTATGGTCATCATTCATGCTACACTGGCTTCTATCTATCAGCATGCACCTCAATTCTCACGAGAAGTTCCTATAAACACTTAAAGGAAGGGAAGACTTGACCCTGATTTGTTTTGTATGGTATTCAGGGACTACCCAAAAGTGAACATTTGTAGCATTAGAGTCCCTTTCTGGGATATCCCTGAAGGACGACAGTGAAGGGAAATCCTTCCAGCAGGTAGAACTTAGCGTGGGGCACCTGGCTGTGCAGTTTGCTTAGAAAGAGATGTGGCCAGACTTGTGATTATACAATGATTCATGGGGGGTGGGAGGGGTGGCTAGATGGCCAGGTACTTGGAAGGAAAATTAGAAAATCAGTGACAAAGAAATCTGGGTAAGAGACTAGGACAGGTGTCTCTGAATGGGTAAAGATGGGCAGGCATTTGTGTCTCAAATGAGTGCTCACTAGAAAGTGACCTCAACAGAGGATTTTATAATCAAATAGATAGGATGACCTCTTTGGCAGACACCAGTTTCCCCCATGACCCCTGTCATCACACAATGGGCTTGTAAACAAAGTGGCCATGGTGGCAGGGATGGAGGCTATGCATGAGCTCAACATTAAACACGTCTTCTCATCAATCTGTCTATAGCCACTGTTGAATATTCCACCTCTGCAGAAATCAACACTTAACGCCCAATATGTCAATGTCACCATTCCTCTAAATGATCAGCCAACTAATTGCTGGCAGACTGACACTGGACTGCTTCCATCATGAATGGGGCATTTTTTTTAACTGAATAGACACTTTCTGCATAAAGATATGCCTTCCCTACATGTAATATTTCTACTAAATATACTAACCATAGATATACTAACCACAGACATACAAAATTGCCTAAGCTTAGATTCAGAACTGCCTGCATAGGATTCTATGCAGCTTTACTTCTGCTAGAGGAATTCACTTCAAGCAAAATAAATGCAGCAATATATCCATAGTCACACAATCCACTGTTCTCATCGTGGTCCACATCATCCCAAAACAGCGAGTTTTACAGAATGGTTAAATAGACTTTCAAAAACTCAGTTACAATGCCATATATATCCATACCTTATGGTGCTAGGGAAAGATTCTCCAGAAGCCTGTATATACTCTGACTTGTTGCTAATACTTTATTCTACCTCTCCCAAAGTGAGGATTCTCATGTCCAAAAATTAAGAGTTAAAAAGAGAGTTAAGCCAGTCACTATTACCTCTAGTAAACAAGGAAAGAATGTCTATTCCCATTCTTCTTATCCAGCACAATAGTGGAAGTTCCAACCAGCACACAGAATCAAGAAAGGAAATAAAAGTCATATGAATTGGAAAAGAAGCTTAATGTACAAATGACATGATTTCTATTTAGAAATCCCAAGTAATCTACAACAAAAACCTCCTAGAACTAAGTGATTTCAGCAAAGTTAAAGGACATAATATCAACAGTCAAAACCTGATTATACTTCCATGAACTCACAGTATGTGGCAACTAAAATTAAAACACACCATTTAGAATCACTCTTTAAAAACTAACATTTAAGTATAAATTTAGTAACAAATGTATAAGACATGCTGAAAATCACAAAATGCTGATGAAGAAAGTCAAAGACCTAAACAAGTGAGAGATAAATCATATCCATGGATCAGAAGACTCAATAGAGTAAACATCAACTCTTACTACATTCATCTACAGTCTTAAATACAATTACTCTCAAAATCTCAGTAATTTTTTTTAGGTAAAGAAAATTTACTCTAAAATTTATATTTGCTTAACTCCAAAATAGTTAAAGAGTTTTAAAAAGAGAATGACGTGAGAAGAAATCACTTTTCAATGTTAAGACTTCAGTGCGTGGTGTTAAAATGATATAGATCTGTGAAACAAAACAATCGAAAGTGAAATCTACCAAAACACACATAATACTTTTTTTAAAGGCAAAGAAGTGATTCAGATGTTGATGCAACTGAATTTCAATAGGCAGAAAACCAAACATTGACCTATATCTCTTACCTATAAGCTATACATGAATGCACAGAACAAATTTATTTATATTAACAGAAAGTGGAAACAACCCAAATGTCCTCAATGGGTTAGTGGTTAAACACACTGGTACAGTCACACAATGGAATAGTCAACAAAAAGAAATGACCTATTGATTCATGCAACAACATGAATGGATCTCAAGGGCATCAAGCTTGTTGTAGAAAGAAAATATGAAAAGGTGACATAACAGTAACATCAAAATGACAAAACTGTAGCTATAGTAACAGATTATTACTTGCCAGGGGACATGATAAGGGTGAGAAGTAGGGAACATATCTACAGGGATTTTGTTTGTGGTGGTGGAACATTTCTATATTTTTATTATGGCCATGGTTACACATGTCAATATAAGAGATCAAATTTGTATAGAACTACATCAATGTGCACACTCACACAAACAAAACTGGATATAAACCTGATGAAAACTGTCAAAGGACTATAGCTGACAGTACTGTATCAATAAGAATTTTCTGTTTTTGATATACTATAACCACATAAGGTGCACTATTAGGCACACAAAGTGTTCACAGAAAAACATATACTATTTTTGCAAGTTACTGTGAGTCTAATTATTTTAAAATAAAAAGAAGACAAATAGTAGTGGAATGTTTATAGAAAAAACAGTAACTGTGAGGTTTATAATTTATGTGAGAGTAAAATGTATAGGAACAAAGCACAAAGACTAGAAAGAGAAAGTACACTGTTGGGAGGGTCTTAAATATATGTGAAGTAGTATAATATTATTTGCAGGTAGATTTTGATTCATTGAAGGTGTAGATTGTGAACCCTTGGGCAAAAAAGGAAATAAAACAAAGAGGTATAATTAATAAGCAAATTGTGATAGGAAATAGGAAAAAAAAGCCAAAACGGTTATATAATGACACAGCACAAAAAATGAACCCTAATATAAAACAGACTTAAACAATAACTTATCAATACTGATTCATCAATTATAATAAATGTACTACACTAATTCAAGATGTTACCAATAGGAGAAATTTCAGTGAAGCAGGTATACACATAAATTCTACTACATTCTTGTAATAGTTAATTTTACATGTCAATTTGGCTAGACGATGATACACAGTTATGTTGCTGTTAAGATATTTTTTGGATGTGATTAGCATCTAAATAGAAGCCACTGAGCAAAGAAAATCATCCTCCATAATCGGTAGGCCTCATGCAACCGACAAAAGCCTTAAGAACAAAAACTAAGTTTCCCCAAAATAGAAGGGATTCTCCTCAGATGTGCTACACAGAAATCCTTCCAAAGTTTCCTTCCTGCTTTCCTTGGGGTTTCCAACTCAACACATGACATCAACTCTTTCCTGAATCTCCAGCCTGCCATACTTCCGTTCAGATAGCAAATTTTCAGTCTCCAAGTATACAAGCCAATTTTCAATAGCAAATTTTCTGAATATCTATCTAATCTACATAGATAAATGGATAGTCATGCAGAGGGGGAGAGACCTTCTATTAGTTATAATAATCTAGAAAACGGACTATACACTGCTCATTTTTTCTGTAAATCTGTAACTATTCTATACAGTTAAGTCTATTTAAAAATCTAATTCAAAAGAAAGCAGGAAAAAAAAGTAAAAAACAGAATGAAGTATAGGTAGTATAAATAAAACAAATACCAAGATGGTCAAGTTATGCAACAATGCAGATAATTACAAAGAAATTCTAATTAAAAGGCACTTTCAGTCAAATAACAAAACTTACTTATATGGTGGCTGCTATATAAAGATACAGAAAATGAAAGGATTGAAAAATACCACATAGAAACAGTAATCAAAATTAATACAGAGTAGCTATATTAAGATCAGAAAGAGTATACTGCAAAAAAACATGACTATATAAGGGGGAAAAAGGGAAAGGTCACAATGACAAGTCTCAATTCAACAAGAGGATGTAACAATCCTAAATATGCAATAAATAAACAATCGTAAATACCTAAATATTTAGTAAAATAAGTGTGCTTTAACTGAATCAAGCGGATGGGAAAAGAAAAACAATTACACAATTATAATTGGAGATTACTTTTCTTGCAACAATATAAGTATATAAAATGAGTAAGAGCATAAAAGACCTGAAAAATTATCAGATCAACCTACTTATATTTATACAACATTCTAATAAACAGTAACTTACACATTTTTAAGGCACATGAAACATTCACAAAGTTTCATGTTAACACATATAAAACATTCACTGGGCCCAAAACAAGTCTCAATGAACTAAAAAGAACTGAAATCACACAAAGTATTTCTCTGGCCACAATGGAATTAGCCTAGAAATCAATAGAGAAAGCTATTAGGTAATACCCAAATATTAAACAAGAAAAAAAAAAAAACCTTCAAAAATCCACAAATCAAAAGAAAATTAGAAAAATTTAAAAATAACTTTAAAGGAATGAAAATGGAAACACAACATATCAAAATTTGTGTAGCACACTAAAGTAGTATATTCAGCAGAGTTTACACATTTAATATAAATATTAAGTATTTATATTAGAAAGCAAAAAGAGGTCTCAAATAAATGTTAATGTTTTCCCCCCGCCCAGAAATAGAAACAGAAGACAAACCACAATGAGTGAAAAAAGAAATAAAAATAATGGAAATCAATGAAATAGAAAACAAAAAATTGGGGAAAAATCAATAAATCTTATTTCCTTGATAGATATATATTCTCTTGCCTACAAATAACAGCTGTTATCTATTTATGTTTGTTATTCCAAAGGCTGTTTCTTTAAAAAAAAACTGATCATATCTCCATTGGTAAACAGACAAATCGCTTGTCAGAGTAGACAGGGGAAAAAAAAAGAAAAAAAGACCAAGTTGTCAATATCAGATTCTATGAACACTAAAAGTGTAATAGCGAGCATCAAGAAAAATGTTATACCACTAACTTGATAACTGAGATAAAATAGACACTCCTTGAATTATTCAATAAACTAACCACCATTTGAGAACAGAGAACCTGAACAGCCCTATATCTGTTTTCAAAAACTACATTCAAACTATAAAAGTTACCACAAAAAGAAAAAAGAGAAAAGACACAGGAAAAGCCAGACCCATAGGGAATCACTGGTGAATTTTATCCAAAAGTTAATAAAGAAATAGTATCATTTCTGCACAAAGTCTTCCAGAGCCAGATCTCAGGACACACTTCTCATTTTAAGAAGACAGCATAACATTGATACCAAAACCAGACACAATTTTTTTGTAAGAAAAGAAAATTATGGACCAATATTCCTCACAAACAGAAGCAAGAGTCTTCAACAAAAATCTATGAAATAGAATTTATCAATATATAAGCAGTTAGTACACTAGAAATTGTGTAGTAATGAAAGACTGGCTTATTTGAAAAGGATTCATTGTAATTCCCTGACACCTAAAGTCTAGGATTCAGGCTCCCTGTTGCCAAGTGAATTTAAGTCTGCTCCAATGTTTTTCTTATCCTCTTTGGACTAGTGGTTACTGGAGGTATATTCTTTTCATGGAGTCCAATAGCTGACAGGAGTCCAACAGCTGACAAGTCAGACAGCAGAAGCATATTTTAAGGCTCTGCTTGTATCACATCCATTAATAATCCATTGACCAAAGCAAGTCAATTGCTGAAACCTTTATCTTCAGCAGTGAGGTTGAAAATATACTATTCCCCAGAGAGAGAGAGAGTAGTATTTTCTGAACAATAATCAAGGTCATCACAAATAATGAAAATAATTCAACATTATGTCCACTCATGTCTAGATGGATTTTTGATAAAGGTACTATGTTAAAAGTCAGGCATTTTGTTGTTGTTGTTGTTGCTATTGTTCAGGAGAGAGGTGAGTAAATAAAAATTAGTTTATATGAACTTAACAGAACCAGTTGCCATATTATAGAAATCTTTCCTAGAAGTCCCAGAAAAATGTTTTTTAAAAAAATAAGTATAACCTATTAGACAAACTAAAATCTTGCAAATGGCAAAGGGATAAAATAATCTTTTTAAGAAATGGAAGCACTGTTCTGTACATGGCTATCCCATTGCCATCTCTAGGAGAAGAAAAATTGTCTGTCATAATATGCATCCCTTTAGTTTTTACAGGCATCATGACCATCTGCATCACCACTAATACAGTAAGCTAGCTTAAAGTACTTCCAAAATACACTGCCTTATCCTTATTCATCTTGAGTTTTATCTGCCATTTTTCTGCCCATTGATATAATCTTACATGATTTTTCCAACCATTTATCATATTATATGAAGCACTTTTCCAGTCATAAAAATCAAATCACCTTTAAGTATGTAGATCTTGTCATATAAACCTAAAACCTTTTAAATAACTACAATCAGGGACAATCATCAGTTCATTATTCTATGCATCATATAGCCCAGTTTTGAAAAAAAATAGAATTGCCCTCCTGATTTAGGAATAGTTTTATTCAATGTGCCAATTTGTTCTAAAATTTACTTTACTGTGCTTTTGTTATTTACTAACATTTCCAATTTGATCCCCTCATTAATCATTACAAGTTCATGCATTACTAAATATTCTTATTCCCACTGTGCCAATGAAGAAAAAAATTTAGAAATTAAACAACTTGTTCAAGGTAAGTATTGACAGAACTATCTATTCAAGCTCAGATTTTTCTATCTTTAGACCCTACTCAGATTCTTTTAATGTCACCATACTGTAAGAGGAAGCAACCTCTCAGCCAATGGGTAGTGTACATAGCCAACTCAGTAGTAAAAGGTGGAGCTTTCTGGATTCCACCCCTATTCCTGAATGGAGGCTGCTGTGAACTAGAGGGAGAGAACAACCAGGTTGACCTTAAAAAGACTTAACACAGGAGAACTGCTCTCCTTTTATTGGCTTCCATATTCATTCTGGTCTCTGCTCAGTTGACAGTATCTGCTGGCAGGACCGAGGGCATCCTGCCAAGTCACAGCAAATGATTTTCGCTCGCTTTTGCTCTCTTAGGTCTCCCCTTCCTTACTCAGATGTCAATGTGCCTTTGAGGCTTATCCTGTATTCTTAAGTATGTGGGTGAGGACTCAAACAGGGTCATTCCCTAGTCTCCTGAGTTTGCCCACAGAATTTTGGTACCCAAAGTGGGCCCAGACATCTGTAGTTAGCCTGGCCAATGGACCCTTCTTTGTGTTGGTCACCACCATAAACATGCTGCAATTGCTGGACATGCGGTAGGAGTTTTATCTTCTTCTTTAGAGGTGCTCAGCAACATGTCAGCAGTTACTCTTGGGTGTATTTTGATTTAGACATAGTTTCAACCTTCAGTTGAGGCAGTCCTTTCTCCTACTTTTCAAGTTTTTTTAGTTAATATAATAAAGTCTGGTGCGTGGAAGCTGATTTTTGTCTTATGGGAAGTCCTGTGGGCAGATGCAGATACATGAGTTCATTTTCAACCTCTAGCTTAATACTTTTGTTTCCTGGGGGCTTCTTGGCTGTGTATGAGTGTCTTCTACTTTTCAGTTCAGTAAGATGTGAGCCTTGTACACCAACTGGGAGTCCACTTGGATAAATTCTAGCTGACTGGAACAAGTTCAATTGTGTGTCACTATTTAAGAAGCATGTGGCTTCTTGGACTTGATATTGCTTGGACTATATACACACTAGAGCTAAAGGAAAAGTGACTGATGGATCTTTCAACTATGATGCTATTTTTTAATTGGAAGCATTTTATAAAAGATCAGGCAGAAGGGTTGAAGTCTCATATATACAAGCCAGTATGTACCACATAAATTAGAATTAGAAAAGCCAGAGGCTCATTTGATGGCAAAAGAAAAGGGAAACAGCCTTCCCCTGACCTTGACAGCTGTCAAGGGGGAAAGGAGGAGGATGACTCTTTAGTGGAGACTTTGAACCCACCAGAGGAGAATTCCTTGCAAGAAACCAGTGCCCCTCCTGAGGAGGCTGCAGAAGATCCACAGGGATCACTACTTCCCCAAGAGTGGACTGAAATGGCTTCTCCTTCTAATACCATCGAGTACACCCAATTTGGCCAAAGGAACTACCCTGGAATAGAAGAGTCCCCTCTTCACCAATTACCAATGTGTCAATGGAACAACTGGGGCAACTTGCCACTACTAATGGTCATATACCCCCTATTCCAGCCGAGACCTCCTGAACTAGAAAAATCCTATCCCTTCATCCCAGCAGGATCCTCAAAGGATGACTGACTTGTTTCTTTCTATCAGCCTACTAAGGAGGACATACAAGGTCGAATGCCTAAGCAAAAGAGTTTTAGCAAGACACTAGAGAATCAATAAAATATCCAATGAGGATATGGCTGATAACTTGAAAGGATTATTCAAATTTATTGTTTTTACACAGACATGAATCAGATTCTACAGAAAATGCTCATATGATAACTACAGTATTCACTGCACAGAATACTCCAGATATTAGGAAGAAATTAACTAAGACAAAAGACATCACAGAAATGAGTCCTTCCAAGTTGGTAGATATAGTCTTTAGAGTTTACAGTATAAGAGAGAAAAGGAGGCCTAAACCTTCCACTGTTTTTGTAGAGAAAGAAGACAGGACAGGGTTAGGAGAAAGACAAAAGGAAGTGGAAAGGAAGTAGGAGAATCAAACTTTTCATAAAGAATCAGTGTGCTTCTTTTAAGGAACACTGAAGAGACAGGGCTCCCAGGTTGAGGAGGGGAAGAGAAAGTGAGAAGGAAAGGAAGCAGATGACAGCATGAAATGAGGATTCAGATAACATACACAGGATGGAATCCAGGCAGAGTAGAGGGAATTAAGGAGGTAGGAGAGGGGGAAGGAGATAAACAGTAGTCAAGAGTCAGACTCAGATAAGAAACAGGGAGGTCCAGGGACTCCATGAAATCTGAAAAAAAAGAAAAAAAAAAGACTAATGATAACCCATTTGGAGCCCCAAGTCATTTTTACCACAGGGGACTGTTTAATCAAGTTTTTGGTGGACACTGGAGCAACCTGTTAGGCTTTGAGATCTAAATTAGCACAGTCAGCTAGTATACTAATCACTGAGATTGTGGGAAGGCAAGAGAAAGCCTTCTTACAGTCTCTGGAATGCCATCTTGGTGATATAAGCCTCCAACATATCTTTCAATACGTGGAAGAGTGTCCAATTCCCTTCCTCCTCGGCTATGACCTCTTCAGTAAACTTAATGCAATAGATATTTTCTCACTTCAAGATCAGAGGCTATACCTAAGGTAACCCCAGAACATGCCTTACAATTCCAGATGGTACTCATTCAGGACACTCAACCAAAAGGTGAAAGAGTAAATAAAATAGTTTAGTATGATGGAATTCTGGGATGTGTCCAAAATGCAGCCCCTATAAGAACAAAAGCAGTGAAAGGGAGGAAAGCACCAAGGAGAAAGCAATATCCTCTAAATGAGGAGGACTTGCAGAGTCTTCAATCTGGCCTCATTTATTCCCCAACAACACTCCGATTTTACCAATAAGAAATCACACACAAGTAAGTACCCCTTTTGTTCAGGATTTGAGGGCCACTAGTAAGACTGTTCAGAACATACTTCCAAATGTGCCAAATATTTACACTATGCTAACAGCCATACCTCAGGATTTCAGTTGATTTTCAATACTGGACTTAATGAAAGCCTTTCACAGAATCAAGCAGATTCCTGGGATCAGTTACTTTTTGCTTTGAATGGCAAAACAGTGAGTCTAAGAGCACTACACAATATTGCTGAATTCACTATATTTCTTTGAGGGTTTAAAAATTCCCTGATTATCTTTGGGGAGATACTGACCAGTGATTACAGAAAGCTCCAACCAAAATGGGATCCTCCCACAATATGTGTTTAATTTACTGATTGCCATCCCTGACTATGAATCTTGTCTAAAGAATAATAATATTGTCTTTGAACTACTTGACAGAACGACAATAAAGTTTTAACTCAGAAGACTCAAATATACAAACAAAAGATGACAAACCTGGGATATGAGATTAAGAAATGCAAACAAAGCCACATGATAGAGAAAACAGGTGCTTTAAACTCTCAAGTCACTGGCCATTGAAGACAATTACATGGATTTTTCGAAATGGCTGGACCTTGCAAAACTTGGATCCCCAGATTTGGTCTAATAGCAAAATCTCAGATACTGAGGCACAGAAATGAAACCTGTTTTGGACTCTGTAATGTCAACAAGTCTTGATGAAATAAAGACAACACTGATCTCAGCACCAGCCTTAGTTAGGGCTGCCAGATCCCAGGAAGCCTTTACAATTATGTACACGAGAGACAAGAAGTCAGCCTGGGAGTGCTAATCTGATTATTAGGGACAGAAATACAGCCCATTCCAAACCTGTCCAAACAAGTGGACTGCCAAACTAAGGGATAGCCTGCATGTTTATGGGATATAGCTGCCACATGTGACCTTCTACATGAAGCAGAGAAATGTAGTTAGATAAGTGCATCGTTGTATATGTACCACATGAGATTTTGATATTAGAACAGAAGGGTGGACTGCTGGATGCAAGGGGAAATACCAAGCAGCTGTATTAGATAATCCCCAAATGCAGCTGTGAATCACTAGCTCTGAGGACAGAATGTTAACCAACAAGTGTTTAGAAACTATTGACAGTGTATGCTAGTCAATCAGATTTGTATGACCAGATTCAGAGTGGGAACAGTTTATAAATGAGAGCAGTTTTATGGAACAGGGACGCTGACATGTAGGATATGGCATGTAGGATATGCCATAGATGGCAAAGTCCTCCTAGCCGAGACATGAGTACAAACATGAGTACAGAATATCTGACCTGAGTCCTGGAACACTCTCAAGGTAAGAGGGTAAACCATACCCAAAGGACTCTACATACACTTTCATGCAAACACATGGTGTCATATGGAAAGAAAGGAGGTGCCATCCAGTCAATAACAAAGATGTTAAGCAACCACTAGAGATCTTGGCCTTGCAGAGGTGAACAGTTTGGCTAGTTCAATGTGAGTAAAACTGCCTCTCCATCAGTCAGTGCTGAAAGAAATCTAATCTTAGAAAACTGAAGTTTGTCCTCACGAAGAAGCAAAGAGCAAGCTCCGTGTCTTTGCAAATGTGAGTTAAACTGCAATGTTATAAGTTATTCCACATGGGTTAAATGAAAACTTAGAAAGCTGTGTTCATATGCTGTATGTGTTCTTTGGGTTAATTGGTCTGGTATCTGGAGGATAAAGTTGATATATATGGCATCTAAAGTAATTTTGAGCTCAGACACATACAAGGAACCAGTACAGGTGCTTCCTAGAGGTATGGTGTGGGAATATCTTTGAGAAAACTAACTTGGAATTTAATGGTTTGTTTTAAAACATACATATCTTTAAAGCTGTGGTATCAAGGGTACTATTTTTTTTTCTTTACTACCTATGTTATTTGTGTTGGGTATATGCTGCACAGAAGTGGCAGATCTAAGATGAACTTGCTTATGTCTTTAAACATCAGGTAAAATGGCAGTTGGGAGATTATGGGTTTTTGAAGGTTAAAAATTCCAATTGAGGATGGACTACTACTCATCTATCAATAAAAATTCTTGCCATTTGCAATACCATAGGTGGAACTGGAGGAGATTATGCTAAGTGAAATAAGTCAGAAAGAGACAAAATACCACATGATTTCATTCATATATGGATATAGAGAAAATAATCAACAACAACAAAAAATCACAAAGAAACTGACAGAACAAAAATCAAAATAAACCCTAAAAATATGATTGCAAAACTGAGGCTACTTAGAGAGGCTGGGAATAAATGTGGGAGGGGCATTATGGTCTACGGTAAAAGATGATGGTTACTTGGATGGTGGGGATGGGGTAATAACATACATATGAGTAGGTGTGAACCTATTACCCTACGTCATATACCAATGTTATTTCAATAAAGGACAAAAAAAAAGGATTCCATTTTGTGTAAAGGCAATAAAAAGTGAAGGTATAATTGGGTGGAAAAATTATTTTGGGGGAAAAATAATTTAAGAAGATGGAAAGCCTCTAATTCTGTCAACACTGTGCTGATGGGATTTAGTTGGAGTCTTTATCTTAAGTTGTCCCTATTGGGTAATTAAACAGTGGTTTGTTGTTTGTTTGTTTTTTCCCCCTAATACTTCTACTTGCCAAAACTTCCCAGAAATCTAAGTTAGGAAAAATTGGCAGCCTTTTGTTTCACTAATTAGAAGAAATCTTAATCTCAGTAGAGCTCCTGAGATAACCCATAGTTTCTTCTATTCTTCATGGGAAAGACATTAGACAAATTTGACCTACTCAATGTTTATCTGCTTTAGTAGAACTTAATAGGAAGCACTTTTCTTGAGAGAATGTCTAACCTTAGTACACACATAAACATTAATATTGATGTTCCAAAAATTATGTGGAACATCTTAAGTCTCATATTGCTTATCAATTCTAGTTGCTATTATTCTAGAATGATGTAAGTTATAATACTAAATAAATTTCCATGTCAATCATGTCATTAGCATATCTTCAATTTTTGGTATTTCAAAATTTTAACATCTGCAGAAATTGTTTCTGGAAAAATTTACAAGAGAAAGACCTTGACAATATTGTAAGATCAATGCTAACAAAAGAACTCACTAGTTTTCTAATGTAGAAATGGACTATTGAAAATGAACAAAATTTAATAATTTTTTTTGAATTAAAAAACCAGTGTCATTTCAACAAATAATTTTCTTTTAGCTTCCCGTGATCTGCAGCCAACATTGAACTGAATTTTGTGAGTAGAACACTCTCCTTTGAAGTCATCATAACATGGAAAAATGGTAACAGGTATTCTTATTACTCAAGGCAATGTGTATATCTTTGCATAATTTCAATAAGGATTATTACTTGTTTAAGTAAACTGGAAACATGGTTACATTAATATTGCTTTGACTGGAATGTCATAATTTAGAAGAGATTGCTTCTGCTGGTTGAGACTGAACAGACAAAAAAAGAACCTGCCACCTTGCATGAAGACTTCCTGAACTTCCCAGAAAGCTTATCTCCATTGGAAGTCCTCAAGACCCTAGAGAGAAAAGCCTTAGGAACCTAGAGAAGAGGAAATTTACCCTAAAGTACAAATGTTGCAGGTGGAATGAGTTGAGATGATACTATAGAGTCACTCCCAAGACCTGGCCAGGCCAAAAGTTGCTCAAGCTGAGATCCCATATGGAAAGTTGCAACAAAGTCACTGGGAATTCTACCTGGTTGTTTTACACTATGAGTTTATGAAAAAAGATAAAATGCATTAGAATTATATGGATTTTTATTGTACTATCTGATAGAACTGAGATGAAGGTGGACAGAAAATTTTCGTAATAGAAGCTTCTCCTAGCAATTTTAGAGATTTTTTTTTCCCCTCACAACTTTTTCTGCTAGATGTTTGCTATTTGTTGCACTAAAGTCTCCAGCATTTTTTGGCTAAGACTGAGTATTTTGTAGAAATGGAAGATACTGCCACATTGGCTAAGCAAGGACAATGCTTCATGACTGATTGCTATTTCCTTTGAAAACACTGAAACCCTGGAGATAACTGTCTTCCAAAACTACACCAAAATGTCCAGACCCCTGACTTTCATCAGCATAGAAATGGTGACAAAAATTCAAAATGGGAGACCTCCCTGGTGGCACAGCACGTTAAGTGCAACACTATGAAGCTATCCAGAGCCACAGCAGCACAAGTTCGATACCCAGCCAGGGAGATTCCCACATGGCGCAGCAGACCTCTCCTGCCTCGCCCACTGCTCCCCTCAGCAGTGTACTTCAGTATATCTGCCTGTTCTGCTCCCCACTCTGTCTCTGGTGAAGCCGCTTACCACACCACACCTCTGGCCTATACCCCAGTTTATATGCATAAATAAATAAATCTTTAAAAAAAAACTGAAAGTGGGGAACTTATAAAAGGAACAATGAGAAACAACCCGAGCCAGTGGATAGCACTTGATGGTAAAAGACTCCAGACTCCACTTCCTAACTCCCTGAAAGGGGATTACTGGGTTCCAAGGGTGGAATGATGGTGCCAGGTTGACCTTTAAAAGACTTAACACAGGCAGGCCACTCTTTTTTTGGTTTCTGTTTGCATCCTGGTCTCTGTTCAGCTAATGCTCTCTGCTGGTAGGACAAAGTCATCAAGTCATAGATTCTCTTCTTCTCTTAGTTCGCCCTTCTCTTACTCCACTGTGAATCTGCTTTTGTGTCCTGTCCTGTATTCTTAAGTGTGTGGGTGAGGATTCAATCTAGGTCATCCTTCTTCCCTCCCAAGTTTACACCATAGCAATTTTAAAATCCAGAAAAATCAAATCTGAACACTTTTATACTGTTTGTCTAAGTGTAAATTGCAATCACAAGTTGGGAGATCAAATTTTCACATCAAATAAGGCTAAAGATGCACAAAATATATGCTATTTAGATAGGAAGTCACACATATTCCTCATATTCTCTCCCAAATTAGCCATTATTCTGAGAATGCAGGTCCAACAGCATCCAAGCATGCAGTCAAAGCTCTACAGTTGTCCACAACTGTCTCCAGTTCTTGCTGTTCTCTGCTGAAGTTCTCCCATCAGGCCTTCATTTACATCATTTACAAAGATCATCAATGACCTCCACTGTCAAAACCAAAAGTAAAATTCTTAGTCCCATCTAACCTGATTCATCATCAGCATAGAACTAAATTATTTACATTTTTTCACTTGGTGTTCAGGGTCTCATTCTTGCTCCTGGTTTTCAGCTTATTTTACCAAAAACTCAATTCCAGTCTTTCTTGCTGTTTCCTCCTCATCTTCCTGATTCTAAAGTCAAGAAACCCCAGAGCTCAATCCTCAGACCTTTAGTGGTACACTAACATCTCAGGTGATCTCAATTAAGACCATGACTTTAAATATTATCTTTAGGCTAATGATTCCCAAAAATCTTATCATTAATCCAAATACTCAACAAACTTGAAAATCAACTTCTCTACCTAATTTAAGTTATATTTTAATTTCATATGTTTAAAACCTAACTCTTACTTTCCATAAAACCACTACAAACTGATTTTCCCAGTTTTTTTAATCAAATTACTGGCATCTATTTTATTGCTATTTATAAAACAGCGCCAATGTTGGGGGTAGGGGGAAGCTATAGGTTCAAAGAACAGTAGCCAGTAGAACACAGGTCACTGTCTGCGGGTTCTCACCCACACACACAGTTTCGAGGCCATTCACACTCGGTGAACAACAACAATGGAGTTTACTTAACAAACAGGGGAAACTAAGAGTATCCAAGGCCCCCAGTGGCCAACTATCTCACTCAGACATTATCCACAGGGTTCGAAAGTCCAAACAAAAGGCCGATTATCTGAGATGGTACCACACCACCACCGAGGGTCTGGCGCTCACTGGCAAGCAGCGGGCCAGCATCCAACTCACCGCAGCTGGAGATGCTCAAGGAGGGGCTGCTGAGATGACATCGCAGGACTCAGCAGCAACAGTGAAGGTCAAAATGGACAGCACTGGAAGCAACAGCATTAGGAGGTGCTGCCAGAAGGCCAGATACACCATGTTAACAATTCTGTGAGTTGCTGGCCCACGCCAACTGTTATACCAGCAAGGCACAGGGCAGGTTTTCTATAGATTGAGGAGATGCGGAAGGGGGGGTCCTGGAGCCTTCAGTGGCTTTTCAGGCTTTTAATGTTTTTCTACACCAACTGTTGCGAGGCAAGCCTGCAGCTAGCAAGACAGGATGCCAGGGTCCAGGAGGTTGGTAAGCCTACCAACCCCCAACAAATCTTTATTCTCTCTTTGGGCCCTCTCTGGCGTCTTCGTGGTCTCTTCCTCTGTAGCCAATCTGCTGCATCATCTTCTGCTGCCCCGTCCTCCGTGACGCCGCTCTTAAATGCTCAGCCTCCAGGCTCAGGTGTGCCCACTTACGCATGCCCACACCACACTCCAGGTACCACCATCAGGTAAGGGTACTCCGAGCTCATGCTCCCAAGTGATTCCTCCATTCGAGGCCACAGAGGTCAACATGCCAAAGCCTGAGCAATCTTTATTGACCCTATACCAACCATAAACAAATCTTTGAGACACCAGGCCCTGGGCCTGGGATTTCAGAGGCAGGATGGAGGCAGATGCAATGCCTCCAGCCTATGTGTTCTGCAACCATCCCAGGCTGGGTAGGCAGCTTGAAAGGGAATCTTGGAGCTCTTGGCATCATCCTCACAGATTAGGGGAGACGAGCCAGCAGGGAGACAGCAACTTGGGGCCCCCTGTAAATCCCTACACCCTCTTTGCTCTCTTAGCTGTTCTCTGATGCTCTTCACTGCTCTCCACCATACTCTGCCGCATGGTCTTCTGCCACCTACTCCTCTGTTGCCACCTTATGTGCTCCGTCTCTCAGCTCAGGTGCACCCACTCATGCACACCCACACCACACTCCAGGTGTCTCCATCAGGCACGCGTGTAAGACCACAGGTGTTGATCATTGACGCTAATGGCAGGAGGGCAGAAAAAACCTGATAATTCCATTACCCTACGTTCTGCAAAGTTCTTCAGCTTCTCTGTGAAGTTTTTTGGCTACTCTCCTTCGTTCGTTCTTCAGCTGCTGGATGCTTCTTTTTTCTTTCTTTGCAGGCCACGAACAGAGTCCTTCTCAAGCACAGAGTGAGTCTGAGTCCAAGTCCCTACTTGGAAGCCAAGAACAGCATCCTTTCCAGAGTGAGCTTGAGAGTCTCCAGGAACCGAGTTCCCTGAGTGAGCATCCATGGGGAACAGAGTGAGAGCCCCAAGTTGGCTCCTGCCCTGACTTCAGCATCCCCCCACATACAATTCTGGTTTCAATTCTAGCCGACTGGTCCGTTTACCAGTCAGTTCATAGCTCACCTGAGTGGTTCATGCTACGACCCAGGCACCAAATCCACGAGCCTCTATTGCCTGCCGCTGGAGGGAGTCACGGTGCTGGAGCTGGCCCAGTGTGGCCCTGTACTCCTCCCGACAGCTGGAACCAGGGACTGGATGCCTGGGGGCTGCATGGTAGGGGACCCACTGCTGCCTGCCATCACTGCCGGCCTCTGCCTACAGTCTTGCCCTGCCCTCAGGCAGCTTCTTGGGCAGGCACTGGAGCCCTGGGCGAGGGGTGTCTCCCAATTTCCTTTAAGCCTAGAATTTTTACAATTAGGCATGTTCCATGCCTAATCTAATGACAGATCATGTCATCTCTTCCTTCAAAACATATCCAGAATCCATTTATTCATCATTCCCTCTGCTACCACCCTAATCCAAGACATTATTTTCTTACATTCGTGAGGAGACTTGGTCTGGAAAATGTTACTAAAGCACTGCTCCTAGTCATTTTCCATTTTTTGTAGGCAAGAGCTATTTACTTCATCTCCTTGATAGATCATTTTTTCTAAAAGCAGGAGCATAGTGAGGAAAAGCTGGCTAAGAAAGTGGCAAATTTTTCCTATATATGCTATAGATTTTCATGACAAGGGAGAAAAGAAACACGTAAAGAGTACTGAGATATTAGGGAATCATGCTCAGTGAAATAAGCCAGAAAGAAAAAGAAAAAAATATCGAATGGTTTCACTTATAACAGGACTATAGGGAAACCAAATAGGAGAGAGACACTCAGTGGGGGTGGGGGGGTGGGGCGGAGGGGGAGTGGGGGGAGGAGAGGATAAGGGCACAAAATGGAATAGAAAAGAATAAAAGGGACCATGGAGATGGATCACGGGTGAATTGGTGGTGGGCTACCCAAGGGGAATACAAAATGTAAAAGTCATAAATAACAATAATAATAATATATATATATATATATATATATATATATATATATTTAAAAAAAAAGAGTACTGAGATATCTTAATTAACCAGTATGGCACAGCAGATTAGCATAGCAACTAGGGATTCAGGAAAGCAACCACAGTCAAGATGCTATAGTACATATTGAGCTGGGGCTTCTCCTACAAAACATTTTGAAGACCAGACAAACCCTACACCAAATCAAGTAAAAGGAACTCCTATCATCTAACATCTTGACATCTAGAAAATCCAAAAGACTTTTTTCCACCATAAATAAAGTAACTGTGGGAACTTGCAATGGGTTACTAAAATAATCTAATTCTAGACAAGTCACAAGACAATTAGATTGAAATATAAGATAATTAAGAAACTTTACTGCTTAACATTGGAACATGTCTTTCAGGAGTAAGATTATTTTAGATAGCTGGGGTTGTTTTTTTAAGTCTAGAAATCAAAATTCCCAAAGAATCAGTAATGTAGATTCCTTCCAAGGAGTTAACATAGACTGTCTCTCATAAAATATACCTAGTACCAACACTATAAAGATAGAATACAAAATAAGGCATTACTAATCATTTTATTAACTCAGTATGACATTGTAATCAACAAAAATATGGTAAGGATACTAGTCTTGACTCAAGAAACTTTCAATGTTAGTGTTATCATTAAATATATGACTTTGAGTAAGAAAGGCAATAAGGAATCTCACAGCTGTAAAATTACATGATTTTATGATGTATTTACTGAGTACAAACTATTCAATACATCTCCAGCACTAAGATAGATGCTGGGAAGGATACAAGTAACTACAAATAGTTTAGGCACTGATATCATTATTTTGCATTGAGTGAGTGGGAAGTCCCTAAATATTCCTATATCTTCATTGGACACAATAAAATATCCTGAAAAAGTAAATTAAGTATGTACCTTTCAGTGCTGTAGTCTTTTCTTTTTCATCTGGACCTCCCTGCAGGATTTGTGCCATGCTTATCCAAATTGGCAACAAAATTAAAGAGCTCAAGGTAATAGACATCAATCTTCAGAAGACAGTCTAGAATGAATGAAAGCAATAAATTAAGTGCTACTCAATCCTACCTATTCCATGAGAAGTTCCTAGATCCTCCCAGTTGGAATTAATCTATCCTGATTCTCCACTGTACTTTGTTGATGCCTGTACCACAGTACTGATCACAGCTTGCCTTACTATAGTTATTTATGTATTTGTCTGGGTCACCTAACAGATTACAGACCCAAGACAGAGTTATCAGATTTTCATCATCTTTCTATCTGTCATGTCACCAAACAATACCGTGTACATACAGGTACCTAATGTTACTGACTGAATGTTGCTACACTTATCATTTAGGTTTAATACTGTAAATGAACACTAACAGATAATAAGCTAACCATAAGAAAAATCTTTAGGTCGTTTCAAAATCTTGACATTGTTTTTAAAATAAACTGTAAGTATGTGCCATTACAAGGCTGAAATATCTTTCTCTTGAACATGCAGACAGTCAAAAGGAGAAAAATACTTAAATACATAAAAAGCCTATAAATTAGCTCTAGTGTAATTCAAATACAAGTTTAAGGAGAAAATTAACCCTTTTAAAATCAAACTATGTCAAATTCAATGTCTGGAAGCCATATTTTATAAATGGGACTCCAATAAACAATCATAATATAAAATTATGACTTTTGAAAGTCTAATTCTGCTCTACTTTGGCCAAAAGGAAGGCATTAAATCTAACCGGTTTTTCCCAGGATGCCCACAAACAGGAAAAGACCCACTAAATCATGAAGTTTAAGGGAAAAAAAAAAGTGCAATACACAAAAAGGATAAACTAATTTTTATCAATTCACATTTGTTGATGGAACTATATAAAAACTACACTCACAACAATAACGAAACAAGAAAGAATATTTCTCTGAGAGCCCCAAATGATTTACTACTCATAAATCAGAAATACATTTATAATTATCTTTAAATTTTTTTTCATAATCAGTAGAAAGTAGAGGAAAACATTTAAAAAGCTATACTGAAAATAAATATTTTTAGACTATGTTCCAAATGGTCATAAACCAATGTTATCCTTATCTCAATTCTCACTGTATTGAGTGGTATAAGTCAGTCCTCTGGCTTTACCACTAACTAGTCATGTGACTTTGAAAAATTCATTTTGTTTCTCTGTATCTCATTTTCCACATGAAAAAGACAGTCACGCTTCTCTCACCATGCTATAATGAGGTTAAATGTAAAACATTTATGTTTTATGTAAAACATAAAATAGGATAGTGCCTGATGCAATATTAAGTGCTCAACATATGTTGGCCTGTATTTTTTTAATTGTTGTAAAATGTATACTAGCTTCACTTCAGGGACAAGTCACTTAACATCCCAAACCTTCAGTTTTCTCAGTCATAAAACGTAGCTTACAGATAGTGAATCGAAATTGAATATTGTAAAGGGTGTGAATAGTCCATCATTGCTATCACTAGCAGTACCACTGCTTCTCAATGGCATGAGGTTTCCAAATAGTAACTAGAATGTCTGACTATTTTTGACTGGGAAAGCACTTTCACTTACAGTGGAAGTAGCTGATATTTGTTTTCTGTGAATAGGTAACTCAAAACCCTATAAATTCTATGAGTGAAATATGTCTATCAAGAAACATATCCTAGTCTATAGAGTAGGGAACATGTAAGAAACCAGGGATGCAATGGTGAGTAAAACAGATAAGATCATGAGGCATAGAGCACAGGATGGGGGGGTGAGGGGGTAAAACAGTGGGGGATGAACACAGGAGAATACGGTGATGGTTCAAAGGTGATATGGTGATGGGAGAATTACCAGAATTACAACAATGTACAGGAAAAAAATTAATTCAAAAAAATAATTAATTTTTAAAAAACATTCAAGGTCATTGTGTGGGGGGCTTATTCTCTGGCTACCAAATCAAATGATCAAGTAGCCGCAAATAAAATATATATGATATACATTGACTGTTACAACACTGTAGAAAAATCAATAGTTGTAAGTAAGGGCCATTTATTTACATTCAGGAATTACCCTTATCTGTCAAGTGCCGCAAGTTTAACCAGCAACTTCTTATGACACACCATCTTGTAGCAGATGAGAGATTCCATAAAGTGTTCTTTGCTGACAACAGTACAACTAAATTAACTATTTACAGGGAACTTCTTGCATTTATTACTCTGTAACTCTGCCAATTCAGTATTTCTGCTAAATATAAACTGCTAGATTATTTTTTGTTAGTCCCAAATTGTATGATTTCTAAAAAGAGCAATTTATATAACTGCTTTATTGTTAGTTTTAACAAAGGTAAATTTTTGAAACATCTCTGATGATGAGTCGTTATCAAGAAGCACATTTTAAAGGCCTGGAAACCTAGGTCACAACATGGTGACTTGTTAACAACACAGTTTCTACCTGAGAGTTGCTGTGAGAGTAGATCTTTAATGTTCTCAGCATACCACTTATGTTTTACTCACACAAGTAACTATGTGAGGTGATAAACGTGTTAACTAGCTTTATTGTGGTAGTCCTCTCCCAATATAAACATACATCAAATCATCACACAGTACCTGTTAAACCTATGCAAAATTATGTCAATTATATGTCAATAAAACTGGAGGGGGAGGGAAACCTCTAACTACTCTAATATTTAATAACATTTCCCCCACTTTAGACTTTAATTTCCACGAGAATAGATACCCTGGCTGTCCCTAGAACATGTCTGGGATGTTTGGAGTGCAATGGATCTTTATTCAATCTGTGGATAAATGAATAAAATATAGAGGGAAATAAGATTTATATTTTAAAGAATTATTTTCAAGATCCCCATGATTAAATATCAACAATCATTATTCTTATTTTATATGAGATAATCTAGAATTACCTATAGCAACTCACTGAAATGATGACATAAAAGGTAAAGACAACTAATTAGTGTGATCCTAACGCTTACAGGAGCAGATGCAAAGCAGGTAAGCATAAAGCAAAAGCAATTTGTTTGTTGCTCTCTTATTCACTGTTAGATTTTTACCTTCTCAAGTTATTTTCCATGACTCTGGCACAGCTGGTGAAGCTAAATCAAGAACATTATAAATTCTCAATTTAGTTTTCCTAATAAAAATTCAGAGTTAAAACCTGCATGACCACAGATAAACACTACAGAAAATGCAGCCAGCAAGCTGTTTGATACATTCGATATATATTAATATGTGCACTCGACATAGTTTATTTAGTATTATCTGATAGAGGTTAGGTTATAGGAAATAAAGTGGTGGAAGGTTTTACTTATGTGAATTGGGACACAGTTGACATGTTGTATACTTCATGATAACCACTGCTGTTTAAATATGGTTTTCTAGAAATGGTTACAGTATAAACTAGATTCAAAACATCTCAGTTTGCAATTTCATTCTGTGAACTACACAAAGCAATTATCATATCTTCTTCACTTCTATGATTCTAACAGAGAATCCTCTATGTATAAATAAAGCTATAAATAACTTGTCATGTGTAATCTTTATCCAGTCAGCATTTCAAAATATGAAACAGAGTACTTCTTTTATTCTGTTTGCTTAAAATATGGCAAGTACACATAAAATAAGGAGAAAGATATACAGAATCGTTTTATTTTTTTACCTTTGTTCTTAGGTAATAAATAGGAATTAAATAGAAATGATTATGCAAACCAAGTTCTTTCTACCTCACTTTGTGAATGCAATGATGAAAATACAAAGTATATCACAAGACAAGTAAAACTGGGACCCTTGGAACTGGTCTGATATTAATCTGGTCCCAAAGAATCTATGTTCTTTAAATTAAGCTCTGGAAATCTAGCTCAAAATAGCCTACATGCAATCAAAAGTACAGTACGTGAATCAGTACCAGAGAGTTTCTAAGAACCAAAAGACCCACCCAAATTATACTTAAATGTCTATGTTAGTCTTAAATTGTTCATCAGTGAAGTTTTAGTTCATAATAATACTGGACAGCTTAGAGTTCTGCCATGACAGTACAAAAAAAAACATGTTTTGGAGTGTATGTGTTCATGTGCACATTTTGTATAGATTTAAGGATTGGAAAACAAGGTTATAGGACTTGAGCAAAAACAAAAGACAAAGTTCAAAGTAATATGGGCTCACAAAAAAATGGCAACCTATCTAGCAAATGTAATCTGAGTTCAAAGAAAGATTTAGTTCAGACTAGAAATACCTATCCAAGCCTATTTAAAATAAATCCATAGCTCCCCACGTGGTAGCAGTAGTAGGCTTGGAATGAGAAATCTAGGCTTTTAATTCTTTTTTTTAAAAAAGATTTATTTATTTATGCATACAAGAACTGGGGTGTAGGCCAGAGATGTGCAGTGGTAAAGAGGATTCACCAGAGACAGAATGGGGAGCAGAACAGGCAGATCTACTGAAGTACACTGCTGAGCGGAGCAGCAGGCAAGGCAGGAGAGGTCTGCTGCACCATGTGTGAATCTCCCTGGCTGGGTATCGAACTTGTGCTGCAGTGCTCATAGATAGCTTCACAGTGCTGGGCTTAACCCGTTGCACCACCAGGGAGGCCGGCTTTTAATTCTTAATTCTATCACCCAGTAACTGAGTAACCTTGAGAAAGTCAACTTTGCTAGTCTAATGGGAATAACAATGAAAATAAAAGCACTTCCCTTTTCAGTGTAATTATAAAGGTTATGAGATTATATGAAAAACATTTTAGAAATACCATTATAAATATTAGTAATCTACATAAAATCAATTAATTTATGATCAAGTAGCAAGAAGGGTACCCAAATCAGTACTGCTTACAGGAATGAGAAGCTTTCAATAAGTATTACTTGGGTGAATACAATGAACAAATAATAAAGATCCACTATAGATACCTATTAAGTTCATTTGGGCATCCAAGACCATACTGATATAATCATAATGAACTTTAAATTTTTTACATTATTTATTTACAATCTTTTCAACTTTATTAAAATTTATACCTGGAAAATGTTCACCTATGTGAGTTCTACCTTCATTTAAAGCTTTGTCCATAGAAAAACAGTTTCAAACATCTCCAAAATGTACATGTTGGTCACAATGTCACTAAGTCCTTTAATGATGATTAATTTATGTTATTAGGTCATCAGCACAAGTGACAGAAGTTGACATATCTGCAATTTACAAAGATGAGGCATCCTGGGGTTCGAGAAGTTAAGTAACCTGATCCAGGCACCCCAGATGGTAAGGGGTGGTTGAATTCTCTCTCTGGTATTGTGTCTCCCAGTTATGAGTTCCTTCTACTCTAACATTTCTTTATGCCAAAGGATCTTGCTCTCATGTACAATTTTTAATAAGGATTGAAATTTGGTAATAACTAATTTACTATTATTATTATTATCATTAACTAATCCCACATTGTACTAACTTACTTAAAAGTTAAAAACACACCACTTTCTATGGAAAAAATCTAAGCATGGAGTTAAACAATTTATGTTAATAACACCAACAATAAAGTTTAATGGCAAAGTCAAGCTTTGTGGAGAACACAGTTGTAGTGTAAATAAGGTATTTAAGTAGCATTCACATGTCTATAACTCCTTATTGTTTATTAAGAGGAAAGTATAATTTACAGAGACTGACTTTATCTAAATGTGTTAGTAGGAAATGTTATCAGTAATGCCTTCAGAATTTTTTTTTTTTTGGCTTCTAAAATTTCTCAATTATTTATAGAGTCATAGTACTTTCTAAAATCTCATGTTTGCATGTTATTTCAACAATGTTCATATCCTGGGACTAATAAGAATGAACTCAGAAAAATTTGAGAAGGCTCTATATTGCTGTCAAACTACAAATAATTATCTTCTTTTTTAAAAATATGGAACGCTTCACGAATTTGCGTGTCATCCTTACGCAGGGGCCATGCTAATCTTCTCTGTATGGTTCCAATTTTAGTATATGTGCTGCCGAAGCGAGCACACAAATAATTATCTTAAAAAAGAAAATTAGGACTAAATTTTCAATTCACCATTTATAAACTTCGGTATTAGTTACAGTAGCTATTTATCTTATCCATCAAACAACACACACAATTCATACCTTGCCTAAATTAAGAAAGGATTCAAAGCAGCAAAATTCTATTATTCCAAAAACAATAGAAAGCCCTATGGTAGTTCCTCAAACTGCTAAAAATGGAGCTTCTACATGACCCAGTAATACCACTTCTGCGAATTTACCGAAAAGACAAAAAAATTTAATCGAAAATAGTACATGCACCCCTATGTTTACTGCAGCACTGTTTACAACAGATAAGTTATGGAAACAACCCAAAAATAGATGATTGGATCAAGATGATGTGGTACATATATACAATGGAACACTATTCAGCATTCAAAAAAGACAAACACATGCAATTCGCAGCAACACGGATGGAGCTAGAAGGGATCATGCTCAGCGAAATCAGCCAGAAAGAGAAAAATATCAAATGGTTTCACTTATAAAAGGAATATAGGTGAACCAAATAAGAGAGAAACATTTAGTGAGGGAGGAGGAAGATAAGGGGGAGAAAAGAGCACAAAGGACTGTGGTGATGGTTCACAAGTGAATCGGTGGTGGATAACCTACAGGGAATACACAATAATGTAAAAGATATAAATAATAATATATATATATATATTTAAAAAAAAAAGACTTTGAAACCCTCCTGGCTGCTATAAAATATTATTCCCCCCAGAAAAGAAAACCATCACTTAGCCACACTATTATAGGAATGAACTCTATGGCACAGAAGTTGTGAGCATAAAAAGGATACTTTGTGCAATGTTAAGCCATTTATGATATTAGACCTATGCTTAAAGTCAATATGCCAGATGGCTCTCACTGCTATTGTCTATACAAGCACAACATGTAGAGTTACTTCCTATGACCATAAGACACAAAAATAGTACAAGTGGACTTCACATGCAACATTATAGCTACATTCACTAAGAGACCCTTTTGCCTAGAATAACTAACCTAAACTTAATAACTAAACATTAGAATATCTACAAATGTCATTCACCAAATTAATGTAAAGGTAGAAAATCATAAATAATTGCAATAGCTACAGAAAAGAATTTGATAAAATTCAATACCCATTTTTAGAAAAGTCATGGAAATACACAAGAACATACTTAAACATGACAGAGGATTTCAAAAAACAAATGAAGTAAGCTTACAGTACAATTACTCCTTATGATAATACTGAAACATTCTCTTTAAAATCAAGTAACTGAAAAGAATACTTATACTACAACTTTTAATATTACCACTCTATTCAAAGTTTTCTGGAAGTTCTAATCAGTATAATAAGATACAGAAAAATAAATAAAAATACATAAAGTGTGAAAACAGGAAAACATTATCAGTACTTGTAGATGACGCGACATCAAAAACAAGAAGCGTCAACAGACAAGATTTTCTAGAATCAAAAAAACAAAAGAAGTCCCTAACTACACTATTAGAAATTTAACAGGATGGTTTGCTATAAGATTTACATACAAAAATAACGTATATTTATAAATGCCAGCAATAATCAGTTATAAAGCATCATTTTTTTAAAAAAAAAAGGATAATAGCAAAAAATCAAGAATAAGACTAAATCTTATGAAGGAATTGTTAAACCGATATGTAGAAAATGATAAAATGTTACTGAAAGACATTACAGAAAGCTGAAATGCATAGACAAATAGACCACATTCAAGGATAGAAAGACAATTTTCCTCTAGTTGACACAAAGATTCAGTACAATTCCACTGAAACCCAACAGTTTTCCACAAAACTTGAAAAACTAAAGATCAAAAAGTTCTATATAAGAATGATCAAGAATAGCTAAGACACTCCTTACAATGAAAATATGATAGGAAAGACTTACCAGGAATCATAGTATTAAACCATTATCTTATTAGTAATGCAATAAACAAACTGACCAATAGAATAGAATGCAAGTTTGAAACAGATCCATGTACAGATTCATGTGATACACTTAATATCAGCACTGCATTAGGAAAGGAAGAACTTTTCAATAACTGGAAAAAATGGTAAAAGCCACATAATGAAAAAATAATGAAGTTAAATACCTCCCTCACTCCACACACGGATATCAATTTTGAATAGACTAAGAGTATATATGGGGAAATACACACACACACACACACACACACACACACACAGAAAATATAGGAGACTATCATCTTGATGTTGGGCAGAGAATATAAGAGATACTATGAGATACTATTTTAACATTCATTAGACTAGAAGAAACTTAAAAATCTAACAACACTGAAAGAGTGGCGTATAATGGAGATTCTTATTCACAGGGTGATCAAAATATAAATCAGTACAACCACTATGGAAAAGTGGCTTGAGATTTCAAGTTAAACATTCTCCCAGGAGTCTCAAGTCCTGACTCACTACTTGGTCTTGTGCATGTACATAAGAAGACAAGTACAAAAATGTTAGTTGCATCAAAACAACTAAGTTCACTTATGATCTATAGCTACATAACAAATTAAATGTAGTAGCCTCCAAAAAACAAACAAAAAACTTTTGTAGTCTCCCACATCAGAAATTTGGAAGAAGCTTAACTGGGAGATTCTGAATCAAATTAATGAGGTTTCAGTGAAAGTAAATTGACAAGATCTGCAATCATCTGAGGGCCTAACTGGGGCTAGAAATCAGTCACTCACATAGATAAATTATTGGTACTGGTTGTTGTTAAAAAGTCTCAGCACTTCCCTATATGGCTTCTTCCTAGGTCTACCTTAGTATCACCCATGACACAGCCACTGATTTTGTCCAGAGATAGATACAAGAGAGCAAAGGGAAAGTTTCAAAAGTTTCAACATCATTTCCTCAATATTATACTGGCACCGAGAGCAATTCTATTCAATAGAGGATGCTTCTACACAAAGGCACAAATATCAAAAAGTAAGATTATTGGTGGTCATTTTAGAGTGTGGGTACCACAAATGGAAAAAGCTGTTCTCCAATTTCAAGAGAGCAGATACACTGTAGTACAGGGTCATGAGTCTCTTAAAAGGAATACATTCTGAGAAATGCATCATCAAATGACTTGGGCATTGTGTGAACATAATAGAGTGTAATCACACAAACCTTGATAGCATAGCTTACTAGACACCTAGGGTGTTTATTACAGCCTATTGGGACCACCATAATAAATGGTCAGACCATCACTGACCAAAATGTTGTTCAGCCATACATGACTATATTAAAAGAGGTGAATATTATATAGCAGTGCAAATAAATAACCACAACTACAATCAAAAACATGGATGAATTTTCCATCTACATTGAGCTTAAAAAGAAACTGAAAACAATTTACTGATATTACGATGTGGGTGACAAAACTAAAAGAAAGAAATCAGAATAGAGATATCATTTAAAACAAATTTAAACAGATTCAGAATAGTGATTACCTCTGGGAAGACACACATATATCAGTGCAGTTATTAATAGCATTTTAAGCGTTAGATAAGTGGTGAATTTATAGATACTCATTATATTACTGTGGTTTATAATACATAAGCATTACATATATGGGGGCCACTTTTCAATCAGTATATAATGTACACATATTTACACAGCAGCTCTGGTTGCACATGATCATTTTATTAATCAGTGATATATTTTAAATATATTATTCATGTAAATATAAATGCAAAAGAAAAATCATATTGTAGCTAATTTTAGTAGTAACATCTTCGGTAATTTTTCTTTGGGGCATTTTTCTCTTAATTTAGTATTGAAAGTTTAGTCCTACTTATTTAGCCAGAAATGTGCGTGTCCTCCTGGCAAATAGAATCTAGTAGAGCAGTTATTTTAAAAAGGAAAAACAGGTGTTGAGTTAATGCAGAGCAGTGAAATACCAATAAAATATTGTTCTAGAAATGCAATTTCTTTATTTTAAAATGTTTCAAATAAAAATTGATTCCTCAAGCTTTTATACTAGTTATTAAAACATAAGCTAAATATTTTTAAAGCTTGAATTAAAAATTTTTACCACAAATTTTTAGTATTTTAAAATACAACTACACACTTCTGAAGATGTCAACTGTCATTTATGTTTTTGCTCTTAGCTTAGTACACTGCCACTAGTAAGCATGACAAATAAAATCTGCCTTTGAGGATATACAAGTAATTAAAAAAATTAAATGCTCACATAAGGGGTAGTATAAGTACCTCAGAATGAAAGATGAAGACTAAGAATTCAATTCAGAATAATCTGTCCCTTTGGCTACTACAAGATGGGCTCATCTAATCACAAAATAATATTTCCCACAGAGGATCATCTGCCAGTCTTTTAACATTACGCAAAAATGGGCTGTAATTCTGGAAGGAAAAAAAAAACTTCCCTTGTTTTTTTCCCAAAATAAGGTGAAAAAGAAAAATGCTGTAACAGCAGCCACTGGAGGGAGGACTTTATGTTTGAATGAGAATAAAACAAGCATAAACCATTTTATATGGTGCTCTCACATTTTGTTAAACTCATTTCTATTTCTTTAAATGACATGTGCTGAAAATAATGCTTTTTCTATATGAGAGTTGAAGTTTTTTCCACTGAAAAACAGATGTTGATTCAACCATCCTTTATTGGTACACAAATTAGCTATAAGGAAATTATAAAGTTGACTGGATTAACAAAGAATTAACACCAGTGCCTTGACTAAGTGTATATTTAAAAGCATATCCTTGATTTGAAATAATCCTTTATTTTGTTCATTTGAAATATTGTACACAGTTTTGCTATAGGATCTCAGGCACCACTTAGTCTATAAGTAACCACCTGAAATATGACTATATGAAAATAAATACATTTTTACATTTGTTGGTGCAAACCTGATGTCTCTCTCTCCCTTCTCAAACACTTATTTTTTCTCTTTTCCCAAAGGTCCCAAAGTAATCTTCAAATCTCCAGTGCTGGTCTTTTGAACATCACTAAGTACACGGATACTACTGAAAGGACGTTTAAATAAAATCATAGAACTGGAAGGGCTTAGAAACAAGCTATTTCATAATTCCAGTCTCTAATTTAATAGTTGTCACACACTATCCAATAGACATCAGGTTTATGCAAAGTCCTAGAACAATTCCAAATGTGGCAATCAAACTTCGCTTTTAAAACAATTCCTCATACAATCAGTAATTTTGGAGTTGACGTCTTAAACCCAACCTACTGTGATTTACTCAGTGAGCAGAGAAAACTGTCAGTTCTGAGTAAGAACCATTCCAGAGAAAAGGCAAAAAATCAAGTATAAACTCTGAAATAAATTTGTTAGAAGAGCATAGAAATTCATCTGACAAGGTATTCAACTGAATTGGAAACACATAAACTAAGAAAATGGATTTAAAGACTAAACCAGTAAAAAAATATAGGAAGAATATTATTCAGACCCTTATGACTAAAGAAAAATTTAACAAAGCTATCAACTAAAATATGATATACCACACTACATCAAAGATATGTTCCTAAAAAATATGTTTATTTATATTGATATTTTAAAACTATAGGAAACTCACTACTTCAGGACTTCAACAACATCGTTTTAATTTTTTTTTATTTTATGAAGTGAATATTGACTCAATCTATATGCTTTAACTTGTAGGTCTATTTAAGATTCAAATGCCTTTAAAAATGAATGGAAAATAGTTACTGAAAAAATGCTAAAGGTATTCAACTACCAACAGTAAGTCAAAAACTAAAGTTTTGCAATTAGGGAATGTAAAGGATGCGGAGAAACTAAACTACTGAGTGCAGCCCAGGCTGAGATAATACACTCTCATAAGCAATTCCTAAGCCAGAACAACCCAGTTAAATTGCTCCTAAATATCTGACCCTAAGAGATGGTGTGAGACGATGAATGTTTGTTATTTTAAGTTGCTAAATTTGGGGATAGTTTCTTACACAGAAATAGACAACATATATTTAAGTCCCCAGATTCAGCTCCCAGATTCATTTGTTATCATTTCTCAATTGCTTAGTGATGTCCTAGTTCAGCAACAACTTAATTTTCCACGCGAGGAAACCACTTCCTTTGGATTTAGCAAAACCAGGATTTCATTACTATCTTTGTATTTAAAAAAATTTGAAAAGTAACTTACACAATTCAAGATTTTCATTATTATGGGTTGATCTGGCTAAAAGTCTTTCTTGAAACAGAGAGAGAGAGATCCCTTACGTTTTTAATTAGAACAGTTGAAAAACACAAACACATATGCTTGTTTGGATAAAAATAATTACACTTTTTTCTTACTGAAGAAAAATATTCAGAATAAATAAACTTGTTCTGAATAGCTTTTATTCAATGATGGAACCGAAAATGTCTAGTTTCTTAAAGTACTTGTAGGATTCCTAACACAGATAAACGTAAGATCCTCAAGCGTAGGGTTCAGATTGCCTTGGTATCCAGCTTTTATAGAATCAAATGACTAAGACTCTGCCTAATTTTTGCCCTGTTTTCCTTCCCTCTTATTTCAGTTCATGGAGATCTTGGGCCTTTCCATTTTTTTATTCCTCCCATTTCACCATTGCTTTTGAGACCAGAGTCCTACCCTTACTCAGCTAATCTCTGTAGATAGACATTTCTTTTCTCTCTGACCTCCCTCAACCTGCCAGATCTGATTCTTCTCAATCACCGCACTCCACTCCTCAATCACCCCACCCCACTCCTACAACAAATTCCTGGGTATGACCATTTCAGATAAACACTCTAATTACCTTAGGAGGTATTAAACCAAGTGATCAGTATGATTAATTTCCAAACTATTTGGGTTAGAAACAGAATCACTTCCAGTACAGACAAAAAAGATGACAGCAAGAATGAATGGGCTGATTCAAATCAAGAGAGCATCTCACTTATCAAGCAAAGTTTTTGAATTTTTTAAATGCTTCACCTTGAGTTCTAATTTAGTCAGAATTCTAGCTTGTTCCATGCACTAAACAAGACACACAAAACTAAGCTATGCTTTGTAGATGAAAAGGTACCTTGCACAAAAGTACCTTGCACATTTACTATAAATCATTTTTTAATAGAGGTAGGACAACTCAATCATCTGTTGAGCCACATATAGTATTATTTGTGCTACTTTCTTATCCCCAAAATGATTAGAAGGTAACAAGAATAGAGCCATACCCCACAGCACTTACTAGTTACACACCTGTAAACCAGATGTGACCACTCCTGTAAAGAGCTACTGACAGGCTTTACAGGGGCCCAAACTCACAATCTTAGTCCTATAAGCACCTCTTTAACCTCTAAGTCTATCAATAGTAAATATATTATTAACCTAAATTATTATATAGACATATCTGTATAATGTAACTATATAGAGGTCTATGCAATGTATCTATATATAATTACATGCAATATAGATATGTATATAGATATAACTATAAATAGATATAACCAAAAAATATTATTAACCATTAAATATGCAATCTGCTATAAAGAAATGGAAATATTCAATACAGGCCTGGCCTCAGTATGATCTTGGATCTACAGCAAAAATTAACTGTATTATCTATACAGCAGTATCTAAACTGCAAAAGTGAACTGTACCCCAAAAAGGACACAACACATCATCAGACAAAGCAACATGGTACTACTGTCTTTAACTAGCCTCTGATTTAGCTGTAAAACCTTGAGCACATTGGTCAACTGCCACCTCATCTGTAGCAAATTAATCAATTTAAATTTGCCAAAGACAAAACTCTACATGACATACATCTCAGCAAAATCTTGAAAGACACATCCCTCAAAGCGAAGGAAGTGAAAGACAATATAAACAGATGGGATTATATCAAAATAAAAAGCTTCTGTACAGCAAAAGAGACATTAACCAAAACTAACAGACACCCTACCAACTGGGAAAAGATCTTTGCACACAATACATCTGATAAA
>PVIJ01007923.1:0-78518 GCA_004024925.1 Scalopus aquaticus | reverse complement strand
GGGGTGGGGGGTGGGGGGAGGGGAGGAAAAGGGCACAAAATGGAATAGAAAAGAACACAAGGGACCATGGAGATGGATCACGGGAGAATTGGTGGTGGGCTACCCAAGGGGAATACAAAATGTAAAAGACATAAATAACAATAAAAATATATATTAAAAAAAAGTTTTTGTTTGTCTCAGAAAATCATTATTTTTCCCTATTATGGGAAGGAAAACTTTGCAGGGTAAAGTATCATTGGTTAGCATTTTTTGTTTTGTCGTTTTCTTAATATATCACTCCATTCTCTTCTTGCCCATAGTGTTTCTTCAGAGATGTATGATGGTGACTTAATCAGTTTTCCTTTATAGGTTATCTATTTCTTTTCCCTCACCAGCTTTATTATATTTTCTTTGTCTTGGACTCTTGGAAGCTTTAGTATTGTGTGTCTTGGTGCTGTTTTCCTTTCTTTATGATAGTTTGGTATCCTTCTAGCTTACTATATGTCTGTTTTCATTCCCTTCCTGAAATTTGGGAAGTGGTTGTGTGGGCTCTGGTTATTCAGTTTTAGCCCTTGATTTGGGTCCTGGGTCTCACCAGTCTGTGTGGATACTGGTGAGGCTCCTGTGGGAAGTCACAGGGCCTCTGTAGTTGCAAGCAGGCATTGACAGAATCCCATAGTAGGCCACAAGTGTTCTGCCAGTCTGGGTTGGTGATGCCTGTATAGGCAGGGTTTGGCAGGGCGTCTTCCATTATATCTCTGATGTACTGGGAGGGGCACAAAGGCTCTTCTCATGAAAGGTCAGAAGTTTCAGGACCCCTCTCTCCAACAAGGGCCTGGAGCCTCATTTGTTCAGGCAGGGACCAGCTAGGTCTTGCAGAGTTTGTGGGATTTCTGCTGGTATGAGCAAGGGCAAGAGGGTTCTCACACTTAAGATTGTGAGTTCTCTGGCTCCCTCCTGATATGGATCCAGGGTCTAAGTTGTACAAGCAGGGGATGGCTGGGTCTTGTGGAAGTTTGCAAGGTATCTGCTAGTCTAGGTAGGGGCCGGTGGTTTCTTGCATGGAAGGTAATGAGGGATTTCTTTTTCCAATTTTCTAATTGGGTTGTTCAATTAATTTAATTTTGAGTTTGAAGAATTATTTATATATTCTGGATAAGTCTTTTGTTCTATATGTAGTTTGTAAATATTTCCTCTAGTCTGTCTTGTCTTTATAGTCTCAGATTGTTCACTGAGTAAAAACTTTTATTTTAATGAAGTCAAACGCATTAATCTATTTATTATATGCATTATGCTTTTTATTACTTGTCAATTTTTTTTACCAAGTTACTAAATCTGAAAATATTTTATGCTTTCTTCTAAAAGTTTCATTTTGATTGTTTAACATTTAAATATATGATTGATTTTGTGTTACTTTTTGTTACTGGTATGAGACTTAGCATAAAGAACACTTTTGACCTAAAACAACCATCTCTGTTAGCATCTATTATTTTTAGTATTTCTATATGTATTGAGTTTAAAAAATTGTTGTCTTCAAATTTACTAATATTAACATTCACAATATATATTCTATCAATAAACTAACGAGAGTAATTTTTATTTTTTAAATTTATTTTATTTAGTCCTACAATAGGTGTATAGTATAGGACAGAGGTGCAGGGGGTGAGAGGATTCACCAAAGACAGAGTGAGGAGCAGAACAAGTCAATTTATTGAATTACACTGCTGAGGGGAGTAGTAAATGAGGCAAGAGAGGTCTGCTAGTGCAATGTGGTTTGGTTCCCTGGCCAGGGATTGACCTTGGGCTGCAGTGGCTGCCAATAGCTTCATAGTGCTGAGACTTAACCTGTTGCACCACCAGAGTGGCCCCTCGGAGTATTTTTTTTTTTTAATCTAAGTTTGTGTTCTTATCTCTAGAAGTCTGATTTGAGTCATCTTCATATCCTCCATATCACTACTTAACATGTTCAATTTTTTTCTGTACTATTTAACATAATCAATAATTGAATAACTATTTCAATGTGTTATGTCTACTTGTCATATATCTGCTTCAATTCTAGACTTTTTAGGTTGATTTTTCTCCTTATTATCAATAGTAATTTATTGCTTCTTTTTACAAATATTATGCCAAAGTAGTTTATTCTAGAAAGCCTAGAGAAAGATTAAACTTATTTATTTATTTATTTATACATATACGAGTTGGGGTGTAGGCAGAGGTGCAGGAGGTGCAGGGGGTGAGAGGATTCACCAGAGACAGAGTGGGGAGTGGAACAGGAGGACTCACTGAAATACACTCCTGAGGGGAGCAGTGGGTGAGACAGGAGAGTGGCTGTGGATAGCTTCATGGTGCTGAGTCTTAACCCCTCGCACCACCAGGGAGGTCAAAGATAAGCTTTTTTTGAAAGAGATGGGTCACTCTGATAATAATTCCTGGATAAAATATGAAAACTTGTGATTAAAGGATGATGCTCTATAATTCTGAGTCAGTTTCAGAGTATTTTTTCTTTGTTTGTTAACTAGTTTAGCTATATTGCTAGACAAAATCATGGTTGATGAATTTCACTGGTTTTGGCAATGCCTTTAGATGGTTATAGTTTATCATTTAGCAAATGTATGTGGACACAGGCTATATGAAATTCAATTGACATTCTGTTTGGACTCATTCACATCTGAGATGTTCAGTACATTGGTGGTGATTGCTACACAGAGGCAGAAAACACATTCCCTATCCTCTGCAGAGAAAAAAAATGAATGGATCCTACATCTCAAAACCTTGCAGGGAGCCAGCTTTTACCTGTGATATTCATATGTATGCATGTATGTGTGTATGCATGTATTTCTTTATGTCTGCTTTATATGTGTATGTATACATATATGCATATATATGTATAGTGTGTGTGTGTATTGCAATAAGCGGCAAACTCAGGGAGAAAAGCAGGACAGTCATCTGGTTTTCTTTCTTTATTTTACTTTTCAGGGTTATCTATATTTTGTTCCATGATGTACAATGAAATTGATTGCTTTTGTGTGACTTTCTTTTACTTATTTAAATGTTTTTCATACAAGGGAGTAAACCTGGTCCTGAGGTTCCATATTGCCTGGAGTAGACATCTCTGAAAAATATTTCTTCATATTTTCTAAAACAATCATTAAGAATAGATTAGGTCATTTATTTTTTTAAAGTTCTTAATTAATGGGCAGTTTTATGAATTTCTCTCAGCGTTCCATCATGATAGAAAAATATGATTTATAATAAATCATTCTGCTTTTCTTAATTACATAATAATTTGACAATATTTCTTTTTTTGAAGATGTATTTATTTATGTGTAGAAGAACTTGGGTATAGAACAGAGGTGCTGGGGGTGAGAGATTCACCAGAGACAGAATGGGAAGGAGAACAGGTGGATCTATTGAAATACACTGCTGAGGGGAACAGCAGGTGAGACAGGAGTGGTCTGCTGCACCATATCTGGGTTGGCTCCCTGGATAGGATTGAACTCAGGCCATGGGCTGCAAAGAATTGATATGTGATTTTTATAATGAAAGGCCAAGTTTATATCTTAGAACTTTATTTCAGTGGTAATTTTTTTTTTCTGATTGTTCTCTGCTCTTTATGTCTTCTATATATTAACTTTACTTCAACAACTCTGTTGCATCTCTCCTCTTTATTAAATCACCCAGGGTTATAGTATTTGCACAAATCTCAGCCAATATCTCAGTCATTTGTTGCAGTCAATATAATGCTTGCTATGTATCAACTTATATATCTGAGTAGTTTTATTATGTACTATCCTCCTGGATTTAACTTCCTGTTAAAACTTCTAATTTTTGGCAAATACTGACATGCAATAATTAGTGAACAAATATCCATTGGGTTCATGAGTGGGTGAATTAATCCAATCAGAATTTACAGCCCCATATAAGAATAACCATGTGCAATCCTGTTATATACATAAGTGTTAAATTCTATTCCTGTTATAGTTTTAACAGCCAAGAAATCCTCACAAATAATTTCTTGACAACTTTTTTCACAAAAGGGACAGTGACTATAGGTAGTTGACCTGTGGGTTTATGTACCATAAAATCCTCCAGTTATATATATACACCAAAATATTTAAGTTTTGTCAATATAACAGAACTCTCACATCCCTTTACTGTGTGTATATGTGCATGTGTACATAGAAGAGAAAGACACAGCGACATAGGTGTAAAGGGATAAAAGAAGTGAATACTATCCCTGGTCAGAGGTTGTTTAATGCCTTAGAGCTCTTTATTGGGGGGGGTGAGGGGGGCGGGGAATCTACCAGTGGGCTTCTCAGCATGTCAGCCCATTGGGTTGCTTCCAAAGCAATTAATTCTCAGTGGGGTGCAAGTGAATTCATTAAAATAGAGAATTGTATTGCCTCTCAGGATTCATGGAAAGGTTCAGATCTTTTAGAAGAGTAACAGCTGAATGAGCAAGTAAAGCCAATTGTAACTTTTCTAGTTTCTCAGTTATAATTCAGGTTGATTCAGGGTGAGATACAATTATGGTAAAGGGTAACAATTGTTTTATCTTTACAGCTGAGTAGAATCACTGCAACATCTATGTATATTTGTACCAATCTTTTATTTGATTGATACACTAGACTAAGTTAAAGAGACAAATGGAAGAGTTCATTTTTTTTTTTTTAATAAGGAAAGTCTGAAGCAGGAAATTAGTTTATTGCAAGTTGACTCTAAATCCTAGTATTTTTACAATTAACTCTAAGTAGGAATGTGTTTGTGTTTGCAGAAGTGAGTGTGTATTTGCAGGAGTCAGTGTGTCCAAACCTAAAGGAGAGTATATGAGTACTAGTAGGTGGGGAAGTAAAAGTAAAAGTTGACAAAATCAACTTTTCAGTAAACTAGGACATCATTCTGCTATTTCAACACCAATCCTAAACTTCATTGCAAATATGAACATGAGAAGATATATGTCACTTAAGGACCTCATTTTAATGACATATTGATCCATCTTCAAAGCTGTTAAAAAAGAATCTTAAAGCATCTATATTAGTTTCCACATGTTACTTTACTTAATGTTAATTTATTTAAATAGAACTAGTTTTTTATAATTAAAAATTCAGTTGTTATATGGGACAATTTATATTTAATCTAGATATTATTTATATTTTAACAATCAAAATTATAGGACTATGAAATATTTTTATCTCACATATTTTCCTATATATGCTTGAACAAATTAAAAAAATAAAAAGAGAAAGACATCGTATTTAAAATTTTAAAGAGGTCAAGTAGGTATATAATAAAAAATTACAATATGATTACAGAATTGTCCATTTTTCTGTAGAAACACAGGAATCAAACACTATATGCATATACATGCATGTGCACAAATTTGGGTTCTACATAAAATTACTACAGACTAACTAATGACATTGTTACTATTAAAAAAGAAAACATCCATGGAATGTATATTGGACATGTCTTACTTCAGTATTGTAGGTGGAGATAGGTTAAGCTTTCTATCACTTTCACTACAATGATCATTTATTCCTAACGGGTTTGCTTGTCCACTTGGTTGACTCAAGGTGAAATTGCTATGTGAGTGCAGAGTTTAATTTCAGTCTTCCCTATCCTCTCTTTGTTGTTCAATGATATCCAACAGACACCCAATGGTCTTATGCTGCTATCTTCAGCTATCACTCTGGAGGAAAGTGACAACTCACTTTCCTTAAGGAAAGACATTAAGGATTGAGTGCACTTAAAAAAGTGTCTGATTCCTCCCAGATGCAGCACCTTCAAAGAATTATGAACAAATTGTTTTTGAAATCTTCCCAATCTTTGTGTGTGTGTGTGTATAAATCCAATTTGATGTCTAATTAGGTAGTCCCACTAGACTTTGAAAGTGGTCAGTATACTACTGAAAACATGGGTATTTTATTTTGAAAGGTAAGTGGTGCTGATTCCATTCAACTTTTTCATAGATGCATGTCTCATTTCTAGCTGTTGCACTCAGTCCTTTTCTTCTCTGATTAACTGGTAACATCCCCACTATCTAGCACAGCAGGGATTTGAAAAATACTTGTTGATGAAGCTAACCTGCACCATATTATCTGACCTAAGTTGTCACTTATGTTTCCCCAGACACTGCTGTGTAATTGTTTTCAATTATCTTAGCCTGTCTACCCAAGCAAAATGAAGTAGTGAGTCAAGCAATTGTCTTGTGAATGTGATCAATATAAAAATTCAATACGGATAATTAAGGCACCCCCAAACTCACTTTTTTTCTCAGTAACAGCTTTCTTTTCACCACAATCATTCAGATAATTGTCTCAACTGTCCATTTTATTTTGCATCGTAGGCACAGGTCTGTAACAAGCCTAGCAGAGTGTGGAAGAACTGAATGATCAGTGCAATTCACAGCAAGATGACCACATAGTTCTTCCAAGTATGCTGCTTCTGGATAAATCAGGCTAACTGTTGATGGGATTCAGAACAGATTACCCCAAAATATGTCACTTTGTCATAGACTATTTTTAATTAAAGTTACTTAAGAAACAGCTAGTGCAATAATGTTCTGACCCTCCTATATCCTTAAGGAGATAAATTTGCCAGGTGACAAAGTATCCACCTTGTAAAAAGAGGATAGAAGATATCCTTGTCCAAAGATAGAATTTACAGCTATTTTACAACCCTAACTCTTCCGTCAAGTTTTCATTGTCTAAAAGGAAAAAAAAAAAAGATAAATGTTTTGGTGAATTCTCTGGGTCACAGAACTGTAAGATCTCCATACATATGCTATTGTTTTACTCTTATCTCGTTAATCTGTTTTGTGCTAATTTAAGTATTTGACCAGTCAAAGAACCTAGCAGGAAGGAAGGGAAACATTTTTTTGCTTACACTAGACTAAGAAAATCACATTGATTACATATCTGTCTCTCCACTTCTGAGGTCCATAGGACACAGGATAGGACATGCTTTCTGTATTTCTGAATTTTTTCATTCCAGCATGTTCCCCATGTGCAGCATTTCTGATGTACAACCAAGGAAAGGTATAACAAGCAACAAAGTAACTTGGACTGTGCAAGTGACCAACAGAAATATTTTGGACATCAAACAAGTGCTGCTTGGAGTCTGAAAATATAAGTAAAAAACTCCTTTAATGTCATCAGATTAGGGCCTCCCTGGTGGTGCAATGGGTTAGGTGCAGCACTGTGAAGCTATCCAGAGCCACTGCAGCACGAGTTTGATACCCAGCTAGGGAGCTTCCCACATGGGGCAGCAGACCTCTCCTGCCTCACCCACTGTTCCCCTCAGCAGTGTATTTCAGTCAGTCTGCCTGTTTTGCTCCCTACTCTGTCTCTGGTGAATCCTCTCACCACCCCACACCTCTGGCCTATACCCCAGCCTGTATGCATAAATAAATAAAACTTAAAAAAATAATATGATCAGATTACTAAAGAAGTGGGTTCAAGTTTTAAAAGAGAAATTATACCTTCTTCCAGAAAACATTTCAACTTAATATCAAAGCAGCTTTTTGGGGAGAGTAAAAAATTACAAAAATATTCACTGAGTATTTTAAAATATTTGTTGAATGCCACCATTTTTTATCTTTAATTGTCTATATTTCTTACCTAAATTAAGACCTAAGAATGCAATAAGTTCCATGGGTCATGTGATTGTAGTTTTTTTTTTTTTTACAGCTTTCTGTTTCTTTTAGCCAAATTAATAGCATATTATTGTAGAAGAGATTGAAAAGAAGTGGTTTCTTTTCCTTTTAAAGAGCAGTTGAAGAAAGGGTGGGTGCTTAAAATAAATAGAGAAAGTGAAAAACAGCTGGAAAGAACAAAGTAAATATACAACAAAGTCTAAACAGATTGAATGAAGGTTTATCTCACTATCTGATTATTTTGGGATCACAAGTGTTTACAGTTGGCCTCCCAGAACTTTTAGTTTCTATTGAAAATAAAATTTATAGATATTTGTCTATCCACTGGGCTTTATAAGGGTATGTTTTAATGGCATGTTTACAGAAGAATTAAAAACACATGCAGATTTTCCTTTTAAAGTACAGCTGAACTTAGATTTTCGGGAAAAATTGAAAAGCAGATTAATCTAAAGTGAATCCAAACACGATAACATTACTTTAAAATAATCATTGAATCTTTTCAATACTTAGCAATGTTTCTTCTTACATAACCACATTAAAGATTTATAAAGGAATGAAGAGCTTATCAAAGCAAATGTCAAGCTTTTGGGTTTTAACATATGAATTCCCAATCTAAAAAGTTTGTGTGTTTTACCAATCCCCCTCTTCATTTCACCTCATCCCCAAAGTACTAAGGTTCTATTTTATCTCTTACAAATGAACATATCCAGTATTAAGAAATACACAATATATATGAAAATGAACTCCTCATACATCAGTCCTAAGATGATTTATTTTTCATCTTATCAATTATTTCACCTGAAAAATCCAAGAAAATTGCTTCAACCTGTCTTTTGTTTCAACTATAATAGTCAGCCCAGATTGGGTTTCCTGTGAAGGTAATGACTATCAAAGAGAATGTAACACAGGGCAACTCCCAGGCTGGCACAAGCCACATCACTCCCTGCATAAAAGAAATGCCATTTTTATTGATTGCTTTAAACAGAAGTCACTTTTTATGTAAACAAAGCTCTGCCAAAATGAAATCATTAAACAAAAGAGCATTTTATTGTTACATTATTCTGACAGCTTATAACTGTCAAATCATTACTGAATGATGATATGTAGGATAGTAAGTGTTACGAAGCACAAAGCAAAATTAAAAAGAAATGTTATTGACCATTTATATTTAACAAAGTTCCATTTATTATAAACCTATAAAGCTACAGATTTTTATTGGCCTAACTCTGGTTTGCTGTGTTTAGAAATCAACTGTGCTTTTGAAGAGAGCAGTCCATTAAAAACAATTATGGTCCTAAACAACCTACACAGCCTGCATATCAAAGTGTGCTTATTATGCCATTCTAGGAAAACTACAGAGACCCGCTGGATAGAATTGCCATTTTTAGCAAAACTCAGTAAGCTTTATGTTAAAGATTGAGAAATGCAAGGAAATAAGCTAATTAGAAATTTTGTCAATGTACCAAGGTAAAATTCCCAAAGTTTCCAAATCTATGAAAGAAGTCTGAAATAGTCAAGTAGAATTTTAAAGACAGGTTTTAGAAATATAATAGATTACTTAATTACATGCATTCTAGCTTTAAGATGAAAATATTTGTCACATTTGTAGTTCAAATTGATCATATTTTATGAGGTGAATATGCAAATGATACAAATCAGCATTTCATTTATTATTTTCTGTGTGTCTAGCCTTAAAAAAATGTGGAGAAATGTTAATAATAATGATAAAACATAAAAGTTCACCAGGCATATAGTTATTACATTTTAAGTAGCACGATAAATTATGAAGTTCTTCCAGTACTCAAATACTCATTGTGAACCTAAAATGTCTCTTATGTCACTGAAGAATAAGTGAAGTTCCAACATATCAGAAAATTACTGTTTTTTTTTCTTATATGCTAATGTAAACAGAATAAAAATCAGCCATTATTCATGCTGGAACTACATTTATTAATCATTGCAATGATATATTTTTAAAGATTTATTTATTTATGCATACAAGAACTGGGGTGTGGGCCAGAGGTGTGGGGGGTGAGAGGATTCACCAGAGAGAGTGGGGAGCAGGGGGCAAGACAAGAGAGGTCTGCTGCACCATGTGGGAATCTCCCTGGCCAGGGATCCAACTCTTGCTGCAGTGGCTCTGGATAGCGTCATAGTGCTGCGACTTAATCCGTTGTGCCACCAGGGAGGCCCTGCAATGATAAATTCCATATGATTTCACAATTTGGCAAAATAAGTGAAGTCTTTCTGTAATAATTGATATAAGGAATTTATGAAAAATGGCATATTTTTTTAATTGTTTCTAATTCATGTACTGTGCATTCATTACATTAGCTAAAGTTTCAATAACATTTGTTATATGTATTCAATTATTGGGAGCCCAGTGTTGAATATTTTCTAGTATGCAAATGAATAACATAATCACACAAACCAAAAGTATGACTCTTGGATTTGATACTCAACATACGAGACTGTGCCTTGAATCATTAGAAATGTAGGAAAACTGACTGCCAATACCAATTGTCCATTCAAATCCTGGATCCCCAGATGCCCAAAAATAGATGATTGGATCAAAAAGATGTGGTCCATATACACAATGGAATACTATTCAGCATTCAAAAAGATAAACACATGTAATTTGCAGCAACATGGATGGAACTAGAAGGGATCATGCTCTAGTTGAAATAAGCCAAAAGGAAAAAGAAAAATATCAAATGGTCTCACTTAAAACAGGAATATAGGGGAACCAAATACAAGAGCGTCAACCAGAGAGAGAGGGGAGAGGATTGGGGCTCAGAATGGGGGAGAGGGGAGCACAGGGGACTGAGGTGACGGTTCACGGGTGAATTGGTAGTAGGAAACCTATGGGGAATATACAGTAATGTAAAACACACACACACACAAATCCTGGACCCAATTTGTCAATGGAAGCTAGAAATAATGCAATTTGAAGAATTAAGCTCTGTATATGTTTGCATGCTTTTAAAAATCCAGGATTTTCAAAAATAACTGATTGGGGGCCTCCCCGGTGGTGCAGAGGGTTAAAGCACAGTGCTGTAGAGCTGTCGGCAGGGCAGCGGTGACAAGAGTTCGATGCCCCGCTGGAGAGATTCCCACATGGCACAGCAGAACTCTCTTGCCTCACCTGCTTCTCCCCTCAGCAGTGCATTTCCATCAGTCTGCCTGTTCTGCTTCCCACTCTGTCTCTGGTGAACCCTCTCCCCTCCCCATGCCCTGGCCTGTACCCCAGCTTGTATGCATAAATAAATAAATATTTTTTAAAAAAATAAAACAAAAAAGGAAACCAAGCTAAACTAAAAGAATGTGTATATTTGAATGTAGAAGGCAAAATTAATTTTAACAAATTTAGATTTTTAATAGTTGATATGTATTTCATTGGTTTTGATGCTTGATATATAAATTTATGTTTGTCACTGTTAGATTTTAACAACAATCTTAAAACAGTCACCAAATTCCAAGTAGAAATATTGGCATCTAACATAGTTGATTAAAAATTATTTTCTTATAGAATGTATTTAATGTTAAATCAGAAAGGATAGCATATATCAGTATTGTTTTTGAATTATCGGAACATAGGAAGAAATCACCCTCTTGGACATTGAGTGAGTGATCAAATTAAAATTAGACTGCTTAGCAAAGGAAATGTTACTTTACTATCATGCACAGGGGAGGTACAATGATTTTGCAGGTTGTGATTTCAACCAGAAAGAAAGGGGCATAAAATATAAAGTGAGGGGTCCTGGGTATCAAGGAGAGAGGGAAAGGGGACCTCACATGACAAAGAGACAATAACTTCACTTTACTCTCAGCTAGAGAACAAGTTTACAGATAAAATTACACCTGGGTGATATACCCAAAACAATATTCTTTTAGCTCATAAAAGATGGAATGGTGATTGTTTCTTCAACTAAGAAAAGGGAAGAAGTTTGCAGACTATCTCTTCTTCAGTTTAAGAGAAAGACAAATGTAGTAAGACAAGGATAAGAGATTCTCTTAACTGTGGATTTTCATTGCTCTTAACTCAAAATTATCTGTATTCTTTAATCAATGGATATGATGTCTTCCAGAGGTCCAAGAGGCCTCAGTTGACCTTAGTTCTACACACCAAGGAAACACTTACTGGTAAAGACCTATTTTCAACATACTGTAAAAAGAATATCTAACCCTTTGGCGAAACCAAAACCCATAGAAACATAAAAGCCTATATTTCTAAGAAAATTGGAGATTCTTAAATGAAAAGCTATTATTGCTCTTCCTAAATATTTATTCTCTGTTTTAAATTTAAATGATCATACAATTCACATTATCAGGTCAAACATGATAAAAACTGTATATCTGGAATTATTACTGAATATTGATAATAGCCTTCTAATTGGAATAAATTAAAGAATATAACTTTAGATACTATTCATATACCATTTATGCTAGCTATGTTAAATGCCCATAAATAAGCAATAATTGTCTTTAATTGATTTATGACTACAAAATCAATAAATTACAGCAAAATAAAGAAAATCAAGAAACTGTTCTAAAATTTACTCCCTTTTAGATTACCGTTCTCCTCCTTGAACATATACTAATAAGTTGGGAAATTGATAAAAGCTAGAAGTAAATAGTAAGACTAAGTTCCTCAAATAATTACCAACTGCTTGGTATTGATATGAGTTCCTGGATGAAAACTAAAATAACTGTGATCTATGAAGTCTACCTAGAACATTATATCAGATCTATTATTTAAGGATTATCAAGATTGGAGTGCCCCATAGAGCACATGTGAATAATTTTGGGCAGTAGAATGGTGTTTGTTTATGTAACACTCAATAAACATTCACTCATATCTGTGAATCTTACACTGTTTTTGTCACATGTAATACTTCTACAAGCTAAATGAAAAAGCTTTCTATTCTTGGAGAACATCGACTGAGTCGAAGCAGACCATGGGTTATAAATAAAGACAAATAATAACTAAATAAAAATTATACATATGCCCTGAAGGATGATAATTACTACATAGAATGTATAGTAGCCACTTAAGGGTGAATATCATTGTGGATGTGCATAGAATTTTAAATAGTATAATTTAAATAACTCATTGAGATGATGAAATTTAAGCAAGGATTGCCAAGTAAAGAGAGTATTAACTATGACTAGAACAAAGAATATAATGGTAGTGTCACCAAAAGGCTAATATGCCTAGAAATAAGTAAATGAAGGAGAGCATAGTAGATACGGTGATCACAGAGATTGTTTGGTGCAGACAGGTAATGGCTAGTCATGTAGACCAAGAGCGCACTTTGCTATATCTCTCTAAGTGAAACTGGGAGACTTCAGAAAGGGTTGAAGAGAATTGATATCATGTAATGTAACACTGCACTGTTAGTTAAATTGTGGTGAAGTACACATAACATAAAATCGACCATTTCAAACATGTCAGTGCCACTAAATACATTTGCATTTTTTAAATATATTTTTTAAGATTCATTTTTATTTATTTATGTATACACGAACTGGGGTGTAAGTCAGATGTACAGGGGGTGAGAGGATTCACCAGAGACAGAGTGGGGAGCAGAACAGGAGGACTCACTGAAAGACACTGCTGAGGGGAGCAGCAAGCAAAACAGGAGGAGTCTGCTGCAGCATATGTGGGCTAGCTCCCCTGCTGGGGATCAAACTCAGGTACTCTCAGTGATAGCTCAGTAATACCTACACCACTTGGGAGGCCCTACATTTGCACTTTTTTACTACTCCCTATATGCATCTCCATAACTTTTGTCATCTTTCTAAAACTCTGTGTCCATCGAACAGGAACACCCGATTCTATGTATCCCCAGCACCTGACAATCACCATTCTGTTTTTTCTGCTTTTTTTGTTTTTATGAATTAGCTATCCTTTATCAGTGGAATGACAGTGTGTTTTGTGACTGACTAATTCTACTTGGTATAATCTCTTCCAAGTTCATGCTTATTATACAATGTATTGAATAAATGTGTCAGAATTTCCTTCGATTTTAAGGCCAAATAATGTTGCTGCTTAAGATTTTAAAAGATTGCCTCAGGGGCCTCTCTGGTGGTGCAACAGGTTAAGTCACAGCATTATGAAGCAATCCACAGCCATTGCAGCATGAGTTCGATCCCTGGCCAGGGAGCTTCCCACATGGCACAGCAGATCTCCCCTGTGTTGCCCGCTGCTCCCCTCAGCAGTGTGTTTCAGTCAATCTGCCTGTTCTCCTCCCCACTCTGTGTCTGGTGAATCCTCTCATCCTCTCACCACAACTCTGACCTACACCCCAGCTTCTATGCATAACTAAGTAAATATTTTAAAAAAGATTCTTTCAGACCACTGTGTTGAGAATAAACTGTTAGAGTGCAAATAAGAAGCAAGGAGGCTTATTTTTTTATCAATATATTTTCATATTCCAAATAGGAGATAATATGACCTGAATGTTAGCAGTAAAGATAGAGAAAAGTGGCCAGATGTTTTTATATGTTATAAAGAGAGGAGGATTTTCTAATGGATTAGATGTGGGTTTGTCTTTTCTCTATTAATTTCAGCATCTAATAATTATTTTCCCAAAAGGCTACTATATTAACATTCATTCCCAAATGAGAGCCTATCATAGGGGAAATACAGGTAACAGAGTGAATGAGAGATTTAGATGATTTTAAACACACTAAGGCATAGGGGCAAGTTTGTACTGTTACGTAACCCATCCTAGTTTAACTATCAGATATGTTAAGGGAAAAGAGCAATCAATTGCATAAAATTATAAAATGCTGATGATGAACTCAAAAAGATTACATTGTAAAATGTCCAAAAGATTTAGTATCATAAAGATGGCTGGTGATGCTTCCAGGAGTTGTGTGTTTTAGCAAAAAACTTTTTGGGGATGTACATATCTTTGTTAGTAAGAGGAAAAAGATAAAAGGGGAATTGAAAATAATGGTATAAAGCACTCCCTGAGGAGTGACTCCTTGGTGGTGCAACAGTTTAAGCACAACACTATGGAGATGTCCGGAGCTGCTGCAGTGCTGGTTCAGTCCCGGCCAGGAGCTTCCCACATGGCGCAGCAGACCTCTCCTCCCTCGCCTGTTATTCCCCTCAGCTGTGTATTTCAGTCAATTTGCCTGTTCTCCCCACTGTGTCTCTGATGAATACTCTCACCCCCTGCACATCTGTCCTACACCCCAGCTTGTATGCATAAATAAATAAATCTTAAAAAAAAAGAACTCCCTGAGGAAATATGATACAAAGGATAAGGGATAGGGGAGAAATAAAACAGAATTGTCAGTGGAAGCAGGGCTAACACAGGCTTTGGTTTTGGATTGAAAAAACAAAGACATGGAAAGGATTCAATAAACAGGAAAATATAAATGATATAAGAAATAGAGGATGACTTTAGGTTGTCAAAATTGGTAAGCATCAAATACAACTGATAGCACTCTCTGGGAAGAGGTATGTGTATGACTGTAGATACTAATTGATGGCTGCAGATGCTGGTTGATGGATAGATATTGGTGGGTTTTTCTATTGCTTTAATTGTCTCAGTACCATAGAAAACAAAATCTTCAGCTAAGGGTAAAGAGTATAAAGTAATAGGGGGATGGAGAAAGTATGATAATATATGAAACAATCATATAGTCACTAAGATACCAGAGTTCAGAAGTTAGGGTTTACATGAATCCTAAAAACTCTGCTCTCAAGCACTATTACTTAAGAGTTTATGGCATTGCTGAGGATGACCTTTGAATAAATATATCAAGTTTCAATTTATTTTTTGACTAAGGCAAAAACCACTATTCTATTCTTTGTACTAAAAACTGAGTGGAAATGTTTTAATTGTTTTGTAAAGAAATGTAAAAGTAATCTAGGAACCAGAGAATATACAGTTGAGAAAGTTCTAAACTGTGACATTGAACATATCAACCCTTGGAAATTTTTGCTCATCTTTAAAATTCAGAGATGTCTATTATATAACTAGTTTTATTTATATAATTTCTAGAAACAGAGCCCCTGGAATAAAAAAAAAATATTACAGTAGTATTTCAGTCAGCATTAATAATTCTGAAAACATAAGTAGCAGTCTCTTTCTTGCTTTATATTGCTTATGAAGGTATGAAAATTATGTGTATATGACTTTTTTAAACTCCAAAACTTTGTCTTCAATTGATAATTATTTTTAGATAATCAAATTTGTTCTCTAAATAAATGTGGTGGTTTTATGAATGTTTGGCAACTCCTTAAATTTCATCCACTAGGGCCTCCCTGGTGGCACAGTGGTTAAGTGCTGTGCTGTGGAGCTGTTGGTAGCAGCAACATGAGTTCGACGCCCAACCAGGGAGATTCCCACATGGCGCAGCAGACCTCTCCTGCCTCACCCTCTCCCCTCATCAGTGTATTTCCATCTATCTTCCTGTTCTGCTCCTCACTTTGTCTCTGGCAAACCCTCTCTTGGCCCCACGCCTCTGGTCTGTACCCCAGCTTGTATGCATAAATAAATAAATCTTTAAAAATAAGTTTCATCCAGTAGCTTATAAGAAGGTGAGCAATTCAGTCACCAGTAGAAGTCAACAATATCAAAACAGGCCACTGGAAAAATTCTTGATAAGATGCAAAAAGAACTGTATTACGGGGCCTCCCCCGTGGCGCAGCGGTTAAGCGCTGCACTATGGAGCTGTCGGCAGCGGCGACGTGAGTTCAACGCCCGGCCGGGGAGAATCCCACATGGTGAGGCAGACCTCTCCTGCCTCGCCCGCTGCTCCCCTCAGCACTGTATTTCTGATCTGCCTGTTCTGCTACCCGCTCCGTCTCTGGTGAACCCTCTCACCACCCCACGCCTCTGGCCTGTACCCCAGCTTGTATGTATAAATAAAAAATAAATCTTTAAAAAAAAAAAAAGAACTGTATTACATCTATGGGTTTACTGGTAACAAATTGTAGTTTAAGAACAATGTCTCATATTTTTTTGGTTAATAACTTTTTTCACTATAAATGACATAATACTTACTTTATCTGACACACAAAAGTTCAATGGGCTCTCAAATTTATACTATTGGTCAGTGTGTCTATTTTTGTTGCAGAGCCATGCTGTTTTAGCTACTATACCTTTGTAATATGATTTGACATCTTGAAATGTGATATCACTATTCTTCCTCTTTTGTTGTCAGAATTTTGGCTAGTCAACAACTTTTGTGGTTCCATATGAATTTAATAACATTTGTTCTATTTCTTTGAAGAATGCCACTAGGGCCTTGACAGGGATTGCATTGAAACTATATTTCATTAACAGTGTTAATTCTTTCAATCCATAAGCAGGGAATACATCTTCCTTTTTTTTTTTTTAATTTCACTGTTTCTTAGAGTTATTGTATAGGTCCTTCACTTCCTTTGTTAAATTTATCCCTAGTTATATACATCTTTCATGAAATTATTATTAGTAGATTGTTTTCTTAGTATATTCTTCTTCTAGTTCATTATTTGTTATAGAGAAACCAACTAGTTTTTGTAAATTTTGTGTCTTTTGTAGCTTTGTACTTCAGTGTAATGATTATTATTTAAATTATTTCTTCCTCCCACTAAGCCTTCTTGAGTCAAACTCCACAACAATCTTTTTAATTCTTAGGAAGTGTTAGCATCTTTGTAAAAAAAGAGTAAAGAGATAACCATTTTGTGAGGCAACAACACACTATCATTATCATCTTATACACATCACAATGCATATTATAACATAGTGTGAGTAAACAGAGATATTTGGGAAACTTGAATTGTTTTGTAACAACAAACTTGTAGCTCTTCTTTAATTTGGTTTCTCCCAATTTCTCTGGTTTTCAAGATACCTTTCCACAAAAAAAATATTGATGCAAGCTTTAAAAATAAAGACTATTTCTCAACAATTTAATGAATTTTGAATTTATTTTTGTTCATGGAGATAGAGAGATTTCCACTGTATTATCTTCCATATGACATTGTTTGAGAAGTGAAGAGATTTTCCTTTCTTCACTGAATGATCATGTCTCTTTTGCCATAAATTAGGTTTCAATATAGGTTGGATGTTTCCAGGTTTTACAGGTCTCAAAAGCAGTGTCTATAAACATTCATGTATAATTTCATATTAATATATTCTTTCATTTCTCTTCAATAAATATTTAGCAGGTAAAGAGCTGCTTTATATAGTATGTACATATTTAACATCTTTTAGAATCACCAAGCTGATGTGAAAAATAGCTATACAATTTTATATTACCACTATAGGTGCTGTGTTTGTTGTTCCACATTCACACTGATGATTTAGTTGAATTAAAAAAAAATGTGTGACTATCATAGTTTTTGTCAACAGTTACAGATTTACCAAATCTGCAGTCGAGGTTAGAAGCAGCATGTCAGTTCATTAAAAAGTATAAATCCGGGGCATCCCTGGTGGCGCAGTGGTTGAGCACTGTGCTGTGGAGCTGTCAGCAGTGTGCAATGAGAGTTCAATACCCCACCAGGGAGAATCCCACATGGTGCGGCAGACCTCTCCTGCCTCGCCTGCTGCTTCCCTCAGCAGTGTATTCCTGATCTGCCTGTTCTGCTCTCCACTTTGTCTCTGGTGAACCCTCTTGCAGCCCCATGCCTCTGGCCTGTACCCTGGCTTGTATGTATAAATAAATAAATCTTTAAAAAAAAGTATAAATTCACTATGTTGCTAATATTATACATTGTAAGAACCAACAAGATCAAGGATATGTGAAAGCTATTAGCAGAAAGACATGGGAATTCTATTTTTAACACAAACTAGTTAAATTCCTAGGCTCGGCCTCCTTGGTGGCGCAGCAGTTAAGTGCTGGGCTGTGGAGCTGTCGGCAGCAGCGATGCGAGTTTGACGCCCGGCCAGGGAGAATCCCACATGGTGCGGCAGACCTCTCCTGCCTCGCCCGCTGCTCCCCTCAGCAGTGTATTTCTGATCTGCCTGTTCTGCTCCCCACTCTGTCTCTGGTGAAGCCTCTCACCACTCCACACCTCTGGCTTGTACCCCAGCTGTATGTATAAATAAATAAATCTTAAAAAAAAAAAATTCCTAGGCTCTTTTTTATTTGGCATTGACTAACTTTTGTTTGTTTCTCTATATTCCACATTTGAATGAAACTACTCTTTATTTGTCTCTAATCTTTTGGTTTGTTTCACTTAACATTAGCCCCTCCAGTTCCATAGTTCTATGCATGTCATGCAAATAACAAGATTTCATCACTTTTTAAATATCTGAATTGTATTGCATTGTGTTTTTCAGTGTATGTGTGTATATATCTGTCCTTGGGTACTTAGCTTATTTTGATAACTTGTGTATTTTAAATATGTCTATAATAACATAAGAACATATATAGCCCTTTAAAATAGTTTTTAATTTTTTTTATTTTTTGGCATTTTTCAAGTAGATAGTCAGGAATGGAATTTCTGGATTGTACTCTAACATCTATATTTTATATTTTGAGAAAACTCTGTACAGTTTTCAATAAGGGTTAGAGCATTCTACAGTTTCAACAGCAGTTTACTAGGGCTCCTGTTTTCCCCACATCCTTACCAACACATTTTTTTTTTTTTTACTTTTGATATGAAGTTACCAGAGGAGGAGGGAAAGAGGAAAATTAAGGGTAGAGGGGACACAGTGAACTAAAGTGTGCTTGCCTTGGTCACAGATGTAGTGTTCTAGCACACACCTGAAAAACTGGAACACCATATTTATATACAGTGTTGTAAATCAATATTACTGTAATAACATATAAAATAGATTAACTACTAGTAATAAATTTATTATTTATTATATATAATTGTTATTTTATAATAATATATTATAATATATATAATCTATATTATTTATATATTTATATTATAAATAAAAGTAAAATTTAATAATAAATTAAAAATAAATCAAATAAAGAAGTGATTGTAAAATTTTATAAAAATATAATAAAAAAAAGTTTTATAAAAATTTATGTAACTTTATCGCCTACCTGTAACTATGCAGCATTTCTTTTCACAAAACTTTTCCTATTGCAAAACAGCATCAGGTCTCTGCCCACCTGTGTCCATGCAGGGTCTCTTTTCACACTTTCCTTTTCTTAATAAACCTGGCTTGTAAAATGTAAAAACAAACAAACAAATAAAAACCATTTCTTTCTGCAGTTTCGTAAAACACAGTCTGATAAGTTCAAACTTAACATGTTATATTATGTGTATTAATAAAATAAGCAAGTGGTAAATGAATATAACATTCAGAGAAGTTAAATTAAGAGTTTAGTTAGAAGAAGAATTTTATCTAACTGAGAAAAGGAAACAATGTTGAATTGATAGATTTTACAAAAAGTTTTTTTGGGAAGAATACAGCAATTGTTGACCAAAAAATTCAGATCTGAAGGCAATGTTGAGGAGTGGAGGACTCCTGAATAACAGAAAAAGTCTACAAGTTCAGAATGATGGACAGCATGACTAGAAGGAACCAAAGAAAGATTTTAACAACATTTACGCAGTGTCATCACTAAAATTGAGTCAGGATAGTTGGAAGCTCCTAAATGTTGTACTCTGAATACCGAATGAAAACGCTAGAAGAAAGTTTCTCTCTTTTGGTTTTTTATAAGCTTAGAACATTCAAATCAGCCAAGCAAAAACAACTATGTTGAATACCTAAGTTGCAAAAACAATGCCTAGAAGGTAATCAGCATTAAGCAAAAAATGGACTCAGTGGAATTTAGATTATTCTTTATGATATTATTCATTCATTTTTCCAGTTACTAGACAGAAAGTAGGAATTCAGTGACATTGCAACAAGAGGTCATTTTCTGCCCAGATAATCTCCTCATTAAGTTTCAATTATTTTGCCAGTTTGTAAAACCACACAGTTTTTCTGTTTCTTACATTCCTAACACGTGTAGGTGGTTAATGTCTCTTCACATATGTTTCACAGCAGGATCCAAACTATTAGAACACTTTCAGCTAAAGTTCTTTTTCAATAGAGCATATAAATGTGACCCCTGATGGGTGGTGTTTCTTCAGACATGATAAGAATCATTGACAAAACCACTATACCAAGCAAGAAGAGCGGTAGGAGAAGTCTTGCTTATTACCCTGTCATTTGCAGTGGCGGACAGCAAATAAAGCACACATAATACCAAAATAAAATAAGCATTGTGTTTAGGGGAGGGGGGGAATAGAGAGAGCGAGAAAGAGAGAGAGAGAGAAACCTCCTAGATATTTACCAACAGGAAACATTCAGTGAGAGCAGTGGTAAATCATATCTTGATGACTTCTATAATATTCCTCATGGAAATTGCTTGGAAATGAGAAAATGCAATTTGTAGAAATTAGTTGAGTTTAGTGAAGTTATTCTCTAAAAAAATTTTTCTGGTTTATTGGTTTTCTACTTTATCTGAGACACATTTATAATTTTTAGAACTTCTAGAACTTCAACATTTTTAATAGAAAACAGAAAACCATACACACACACACACACACACACACACACACACACTAACACACACACATAAACTAATTTACATATTTTACATATCTTTATTTTTATCTTAGTTGATCCTCTTAAGTATCCTGGTAAATTTGTGTTTCCAAGAATTGACCTGGATTTGGTGCCTTCCTGGGACAACGACCAAATATCTCCGGTTTTTTATTTCTCATGACATTCGCCCCAGTGAATTAATATTTACAGCCTTATAATTTAGTCAATACATTTCAGGCCAACCCCAACATGAAATGGGTTGGCCTGAGTGTGGGTCCTCGCCTGCATCCTTAAACAAACAAACAAACAAACAAAAAACTTCTAGTGGGACTCCCTGGTGGCCTAAGGGTTAAATCTCATTGCTATTGCTGAGTTCATTCAAATTTATTCCTGACTGGCACTCCATTGTATGATATTATCAAGATGATCAAGATGTGCTTATTCACACACCTGTAGATAGACATTTGTGTTGTTTCCACTTTTGAGATATGACAAATGAAGTAGCTATTCATAAATATATATATATATATATATATATATATATATATATATATATATATATATATATATATATATATTAACACTTTACATGCCAGTGCCCTTTAAATTTACCAGCCCTTGGGGCCGGCAATTTTCTGTGCCAACGCATGAATGGTATAAGCATTCAATAAAACACACACAACTCCTGAACTACTGGATATTAAAAAAACTGTAATATCTCTTATAAAACACCTTACACTTTCACCAAAACAATGTGTGACTCTTCCAAATTGAGTACGATCAAAGAAATAGCTCCTAATAGTTCCAAATAAATCCACTGTGGTGTGAAAAACCGGAGACTAGATGAACACGTATTAATACGTGAGCGGCCACCTGATACTGGTGACAAAAAACGTACTAATACGTGAGTGGACTACAAAGTGTTAAGACTTACTTAAGGTGAACAGAGCAGGTAGTCAAATGTTTATTTTGTAAATGGGGAAAATTGAGACTCAGGTTTATCAACAAAATCATATAGTCAGAACACAGTTGAGTTGTAATTTATATACTATACTTTTGATTTCATTTTATATTGTGCCTCAAATGTGTTTTCTCTACCTCCGGCACAGAATGGTGATGTGGATTATTTTTCTATTTTCTTCCTTCAGACTGTCCTTTTAATAGTGATGCATGTAATCTTCTAAAAGCTCAGGCACAGTCTCACTTCCTGTGAAGCATTAATTGCTTAATGAAAAATGAAAAATTTGAGGTCTTTTATTAAAGAGTATTAGTTAATGTACCACAAGAAACAGATGTCAAACTCTACACAGGATAATCATAATTATAGGAGATTTTATTACAATAATTTGCAAAATGTGAGGTAAAGAGAACAAGGGGTGGTACAGTGACTGGGTATTTACTTTCTCTTTGCCCTAAGGTATGTGGGATAAGGACAATTTTGCAGATGCTGGGATCAGATAAAGTAGGATAAGATCTCTTTTGAAAGATTGAGCTTTGGCAACTTAGGGAAAACTTTCAGGGATGGTGTGGGAGTGTAAGTATCTTTTCTTCATGATCTCCTGCCAAGACTACTCTGTTGGCCCAACATCAGAAGGCAAAGGATATACCAATGTCAGAATAGAATGGCCTCATGTTTCAGAAGTGTGGGGACTGAACTGAGAAGAGGGAAAGGAATAACAGAAAATACTACACGAGAGTTTTATTAGGATGACTAGACCATTTACAACACTTCTAAGGTAGGAAATTCTATCTCTTGTCTACTTTCTTCCTCTTGGTGAAGGCTTGGTTCACATTAATTTGTAAAATCAATCATAACTTGTACCTGAATATAAATATATAGTATCTACTTTGAAGATCATAGGGGGAAAAAACAAACAAAATTAGACCATTATTCTACAATTTCATCTGTCATGCAAATGTAACTGATTTTACATGTGATTAAAAATGATACACATTCTATAATATTTTCCAGGAGTATATATATATATATATATATATATATATATATATATATATATATATATATATATATATATATGCCTTTTGAGAGCTAGTCAAAAATCATAAATAAGCGAAAACTTTACCAAGTTATGAAAACATACATTTTATTTCAATAGTTAAAATTATGAGTTCTACTCTTTATGTATTGCTTTTCCAAATTTCATGTCCATAATTATGTTTACTCCTTTTATTTATGTTCAAAATGAAGAAAATTGAATGACAAAAAAAGTAAACAAGCAAACAAAAGCTCAGTAATCCAGTAATAACCAGTTCATACCCAAAGGAATTTGTATTATCTATTTGGCTATATACTAATATTAGGAATAATCCTGAAAACACTGGACATCTTTTCCTAGGTCAGGGAAGAAACTTCTGCCAGTGCATCTTAAGTTCACAACTCCTCTGAGGATATAGAAAGATGTTTTTACTCAGGACATCTTGAGGAAATGAGCTAATGGTATTTCCTGTCACAGGTATTGGGCGTTCATATCTTTAGTCACAAGCTAAAAATATCACTTATCTAATGATAATTGATAGCATTGCCTCATATGCTACCCACAATGCAGAAACATTTGACAAAAAAAAAAAAATACTTGTATCTGGCAAGTTTTATGGTTTTCATTCATCTAATTTGATTTGACTGTTATTTCCCTTACCGTCGTATGGTAGTTTGCTCTTTAAAGTGTCTATTAATTGGATTTGCTAATCTTGACAGGGTTACTTACATACTGGGGGCTTGAATCGTACATCTGCTTATGTACAATGGTCTTTGTTGTGTTGATCAGGTCAAGTCAGCTCTTCTTCACTGTGCCTATCTTTCAACAGATTACAATGGACAGGTTCTCTTGGTAAAGAGGAAAGCAAAAGTAAGAACCAGATTCCTTGGGAGCACGTTTATGTTTCTGCCTGTCTCATGTTCACTATCATCTTAAGGTCCAAAGCAACATTGAGATATATATATATATAACTAATAGCAAGTTTTCTTGGTTTGGACTTGCTAGAAACATTTTTTTTTTTCTACAAAGCACCTTAGTGACTGCAATATTTTCTGGATTATTGAGGTTAATGGGAAGGAGAAATATAATATACATTTATAAAACACCTGGAAAAAACTCATCCATCCAACTGTAGAAGAAGAAATTTGATAAAAGAACAAGGGCTTTTCTCTACTTTTTATCAAGAAAAGACCTTTATATTGAGTGACTTCCCATCCATTTCAGAGGGATGATAGAACACCGGCCTAAAAAGCCTTACAGCCAGCCTGAAGCAGCGGTTACACATTCACAACATTTACTTTAGAAAGTAACATTGGGTCTGTCAGGCTTGATAGTCTGGGATTTATTTGACTGACTCCATGATCTGACTCTGGGGCATGACCACTCTTCTATATCCTGCTTTCTTAAAACCAACTCATTCTTTAAGGCTCAGTTCATTCCATTCCCTCATTCCGTGTTGTTGCTTTTCCCAGGCAGTTCTGTTTTTGATGTCCTCCTTTCTGACATCCCAATGTATATTTAAAAGTTAAAACTATAAATTTCATTTCTAAAAATGTGTTGTATGTTTTTTTCAATCATTATTACGTACATAGCTGTTATATGGGAGGTACCTGAATTTTCAAATAATGTTTTTTATGAAATATTAAAGAATATTTTAAAGATTATTTGCATGACTTATAACTTTCGTTGAAGTTAAAATTATAAATAATATCATGAGGCATCTCTGGATATCAATCCTATCTCTCATTGGTTTTGTTTGTTTGTGGATTAGTTTTATGAACTATTTTTTTTACTCCTGAATTCTGTATTATTTATCATGTGTGGTTCTGCATTCACATCTTAATCAACTTAGTGTTCAGCTAATGATTGAAAAAAGATTCCGTATTTTTTTAAACCAATAAACTAAACCACCCCCAAGAAATATTAAAAAGAGTCTACACATCTAACATGAAGAGTGACACATATTCAGAACTGAATAAAGAAATAGATTGACCCGCTGCCAGCTGACAGTACACTATCTTGCACGACTTTCCTTCAGATGAGGGACAATAATGGCCTTTTCAGAACAGAAAACTCAAAGAATTTGGAAATAAACTGTCCAGCCAAGAAACATTGAAAAGAACACACACACACACACACACACACACACACACACACACACACACACATATGTGCGTGCACACCCCAAAAAGAGGAACATGAACAAATAACTGAATAAGGAAATAGATTTGCTCACAAAAATTAATAAAATGGCAACAAAGACTATCGCATATAAATAGTCACGTTAAACATAAATGGGTTGAACTAACTAATTAAAGGCATAAAATATCTACTTGGAAGAGGAAACAGAATTCAACTTTCTGCTATCTCCAGGAGACACACCTAAACTCAAAATACAAACATAGGCACACAATGAAGATTTGGAAAACAGTTCCACAAGCAATTGGGACTCAAAAGGGGACAGAAACAGTAATAGTAATAGAAACAGTCATAGCTATATCAGGCAAAATTGATTTCCACTTAAAAAATGTTAACAAAAGATGGGGGGCACTATATAATAATAAAAGAAATGATTCACCAAGAAGACACAACACTAGTCAAAATATGTATGCACCAAATAAAGGAACATCAAAATACTGTAAACCATGACCCTCAAATCTGAAAATAAACATTGGAAAAACATATTTATGGTAAGAATCTTCCACACCACACTCACACTAATGGACAGATAGCTACTCATAAAATAAAGAGGGATAAAATGGCCTTAAACTGAGAATCAAGCTTCATGCTCATAGAAATTCACAGGGCATTTAAAAAAAAAAAACAAAACAAAACAAACCTGGAAGCAACAAAGGCAGGAGAGGATGTAGAGAAAAAGGAACAACTTACACTGCTGATGGGAATGTAAATTGGTCCAGCAACTATGGAAAGCTGTGTGGAGGTGCCTCAAAAAGACAAAAAATGGATCTACCATAAGATCCAGTGAGTCAGCTCCTACTAATCTATCCAAAGGACACAAAACATTAAAGCAAAGGGAAATCTGCACTCATATGTTTCTTATAGCACTAATTACACTGGTCAACAATTTTTTACAAAAATCATGTTACTGAAATAAAATCAGTCATTTCCTATCAATTTGTATGTACTCAAAATGAATATAACAGTTAACTTCTAATTTTGGCTCTAGTTTTTTTTTTTTGTAATCTGCAATAAATTGATGATAATTGATGATAAACACATCATGGAATGCATGCCAATAGTAATAGGCCTATGGTTAATACCTGTAAAAAATCAAGCCATAGACGACTTCTTAGATTTCTTTTCATGTCTCTTGTATAGCTGTTCAGGAGCATCTCTGGGGAGTGCCCAGCAGTAGTCAGCCAGCATTGTAGTGGACCATTTTCCCTGGTATCTTTGTTCCATTGATGCAATATCTTGATGAAAATGTTTGCCATGTTCATCACTAAGCATACCACAGTTTTCAGGGAAGAAATCCAGCTGGGAATGGAGGAAGTAGATCTTTAGAGACATATCACAGCCAAGTTTCTGATACTGCATCAGCATGTCTTCTACTAGTTCCTTGCAGTTTTCTGCCCTAACATTCCCAAGAAAGTTTGTAGACACTAGGCGAAAAGCATTCCATGCTTGTTTCACATCACCCTGCAGCAAGTTGTTGAACCGGTCATCTTTGAAGAGTTCTTGAATCTGAGGACCCACAAAAACTTGCTCTTTAATCTTTGCTTCGCTGAGTAGAGGAAAATTTTTCACGCTGGTATCAGAAATCTGGTGAGGTCCGGTCCATGGCTTTCATGAAATGCTTCATCAAACCTAGTTTGATGTGAATGGGTGGTAGCAGGCTTTTGTGAGCCTTGACCAGAGCTGGGTGCTGAATGTGAATCCATTGCTTTCACAAATAGTGCAATTCACTTGCTCGGCTATCCCGCTCACCTAAGAAACACATGTATTTTGTGTTCATATCATCTCAGATGTGCCAGCTGTACTTGTTATACTCAATGGAATTCAGTAGCTACTTTAAGTTATCGTATGTCTTTTTCATGTGGACAGCATGCACTACTGGAATAGATGGAAGATGGTTTCCATTGTGCAAAACAACAACCTTAACACTCAGTTTTGAACAGTCTATAAATAGTCTTCATTCTTGTTGGTCATGAGTAATTTCTAAGGCATTCATGAGGCCTAAATATCGTGACACAATACCAGAGTACTTTCCTTCTGAAGAAAGGCTCCAACTGCTGGTGACACTTTCAATATAAAGTAATTGTGACATCTTTTTTTTTTAAGATTTATTTATTTATACATACAAGCTGGGTACAGCCCAGAGGTGGGGGGCAGCGAGAGGGTTCACCAGAGACAGAGTGGGGAGCAGAACAGGCAGATCAGAAATACACTGCTGAGGGGAGCAGAGGGCGAGGCAGGAGAGATCTGCCACACCATGTGGGATTCTCCCCAGCTGGGCATAGAACCCGCATCGTGGCTGTCGACAGCTCCACAGCGCAGCGTTCAACCGCTGCACCACCAGGGAGGCCCAATTGGGACATCTTCTAGAAGATTCCATTGTTGGAGTCTTGATCCTAGCAATTCTGCCTTGTTCTTGCATAAGTCCAAATAATGAACCAGGTCATTTAGTTCTTCCTGTGTTAGTCTGTGTGGTGTTGATGATGCACCACAGTGAAAATTTGGATCACTGCATGCTGATGGAACAGAAAAAGAACGAAAAAGAACGGGTCGTCTCACCCTTGCCCTCATCAGATGAATCAAGAGAATATTCTGCTGGCGGTTCTAGAATAGGAAGTCCCTCATCATGTGTCTCAATGCAGACAGAATGTTTGGGTAGACTATTCTCGACTTCTTTCGCTTCATTATTCTGCCAGAAAGAAGAGGAAGTAAGCAGAAGTCACAGTTTTTTATTTGATTGCTTGGCTCTCTCATCATCACAGGGATTGCAAATGATATTGATGGTGTTTTGCCATTTAACCACTGTGAAAGCTGTGTTGTATATGTAGCACAGCATAAATGCGGGGCCCAAGGCTTGTCTTGGTCACCAACCTTACAACTGAAGTAAAGATGAGAAGCCTTCTTCACTTGAGAAGTGGTACTTTTCTTCTGGTTCGCAAATGTCACTTCCCCACAAATAGAGCAGAAATTGTCCACACTATTAACACACTTTTGAGGCATGACTGTTCTGTATTGTGCTTAAATGGATAAAATGATAACAGTTCTATGGAACAGTAGCTTAAACTGTCTCACATAAAGTCTGAAATATTTTCAATGCTCAATCTTTCCGACAGGGCTTTCTATAGTGCACTGCTGATGTCGGCTTACTTCAGCAGCCGCCTGGCAGTAGTATTGCATTGCATTAGAAAATGATGCAATCAAATCTCGATGCTGTGTGCATGATTTTATTATGCAATGTGATGCAATATTACATCATTCTAGGCTGGTTTAGGATGTCGTTGCAGTCCTACTGGATAAATTTACACAGTGAACCATATAAAATGGATTATATGAAATATCTTCAAGATGAGAGCTAATAAGAATGTTCAGGGTTATATTCATTTTAAGCACACCAAGATACTACAGATTAAGGCCTTTTAAAGTCAGTAACGATCTCAATGTTGACCAGTGTTATAAAAGCCCCCATATGTTGGTTGTTCATTATATTTTTTCTTTGGAGAACTTTTTTAGCTCTTCAATCACTTTTTTTTTTTACTGTTTTTTGTTTTTGTTGAGTTATATAAGCTGATTATAGATCTGTGATATCAAAGGCTTGTCAGTTGTATGGTGTGCAAATATTTTTTTTTTATAAAAGTGATTTTTTTAAGATTTATTTATTTTTGCGTACAAGCTGGGTTGCAGGCCAGAGGCATGGGACAGTGAGAGCATTCACCAGAGACAGAGTGGGGAGCAGAACAGGCAGATAGACCGAAATACACTGCTGAGGGGAGCAGCGGGAGAGGCAGGGGACGTCTGCCTCGCCATGTGGGAATCGCCTTGGTCAGGCTTTGAACTCCTGCTACTGCTGACAGCTCCACAGTGCTGCACTTAACCCATTGCACCACCAGGGAGACCCGGTGTGCAAATATTTCTTTCCTGTTAGTATAATGCCTCTTTGTTTTGGTTACTGTCTCATTTACTGTACACATGTAGTCCCAGGTATTTATCTTCCCTATAATTTTCCTTGCTTCTGATGATGGTCCTTATAGTTGTTTCTGAGGTTTATGCCATTGAGTTTTTTGCCTATGTTCTCTTCTACATATTTTAATTTTTATAACTTTATATTCACATCTTTTATATATTTTGAGTTTATTTTTGTGTATGGTGTAGGATAGTAGTCTTGTTTCATTCTTTTGCATGTGGCAGTCCAGTTTTTCCAGCATTGTTTATTGAAGAGGCAAGAAAAATACACAAAAGGGACCCAAGTTATGAAAGAAGTAAAACTAGCATTATTTTCTGGTGATATGATAGAACCTTAAAAAATGTTCAGGAAAACCAATTGAAACAATTAACTAGCTTAATAAATTAGCAGTTTATATAATCAATACATAAAAATCAGAAGCCTTCCTATATGCAGACAATAAGTCTGAAAATGGAAGGAATTAAGGAAAATATCCCCTTTACAATTGTACCAAAGGGGAAAAAAAATTGGGAATAACCTAACAAAAGGAGGTGAAAGACCCATACAAGGGAAATTACAAAGCACTAATGAAAGAAATAGAAGACAACACAAAGAAATGGAAAGATATTCTTCTCTCATGGATCATATGAATTAACATTATCAAAAGCAATTTACAGATTTGTTGCAATACAAATATAAATTTCATCATCAGTCTTCGAAGAAATGTAACAGATATTGTTGAAATTCGTATGAATCACAAAAATTGCCAAATATCTAAATCTTTCCTGACTACATGGGGGTGAATGGAGATATTACACATCAAGAATTCAAACTAAACTACAAAGCCATAATAAAAAATAAAAACAAAAAACAAAAAACAAAAAAACAAATACCAGCATGGTATTGGGACAAAAATAAACACACGGGTGAATAAAATCAAATTAAAATCCCAGAAATAAAACCACACATGTATTGTCAACTAATCTACAGCACTGGGACAAGGAAATTCTGATTTGTTTTGATTGCCATTTACTTGTAAGATTCTCTTCCAGAACTCTAAGTCTGGGCTTATCTTTACTGATATGATAATTCACTATAAACAACGAAGGTTGACTTTGTTTTGTATTATGTTTAATCACCTTATACCTTTTAACTGGTGAATTTAAGTCATTACATTTAAGATGGTTGCTGAGACATAAGTGTTCATGGCTATTTCATTACTTTTGCTTGTTTTGTGATTTACCTTTTTCTTTTCTTGTTTTGTATCTTCCTTGTATATTTGATTTATGTTGCATTTCCATTTCTTATGTCTAGCTTCTATTGATCTTTGAAGGTTATGATAGACTATTAATGCAACCTCTTGGGCAGTCTGGTTTAAAACTCATTCTAATTGGTGACTTTTTTTTTTTTTTGTCTCCTCCTTCTCTGTGTTCTATAATTATGTTGTCTATTGCCTGCACCTTTGTTATTCTTTTGCTTTGTATTAGCCCCTTTATCACTTCATTCATAAGACTTGGTGTTAATAGGTTCTTTTAGTTTTTAATTTTTCACTAAAGCACCTCATCCTTTCCTTTTTCTGGATTGATAAACATGCAGTATAAATGTTCCTAGGCTGCATATTTTGCTTTTGAGTAATTTAAATATCTCTTGTCATCCCTTTCTTGACTATAAGGCTTTACTTAAGAGCATATAGACATTCCATCTGGTGTTCTCCTATAGGGGGTTACTATTCTTTTGATGCTTTTAATACTTTGTCACTGTAATTAGCTTTCAAAGTTGTGATTATAATGAACTTGCAGTGTGACTCTATGTTAGTATTTTGTTTGAAACTCTTTAGGCCTCTTGGGCCAGTAAATTGGTTCATTTTCCAGGTGGAGAGTGTTCTCAATAACTATGTCTTTAAATTAATTTTTATGTCTTTCTCTTTGACTTCTTATTTTGAGACCATAAGGTGTATATGTTATTTCAGTTTGCTGATATTTTAAATACTTTTTCCTGTTTATTATTCTGTGTGTTCTCTGCCAGTATGTTTTAAAACTCACTAAATTCTCTTTTGCTTATGATTTTTTACTGTTGATTTTCTCTATTTTTTTTAATATCTCCTAATACTGTTAGATAAATTATTTCTAATTGTTGCTCTCATTTTCTCCATCTTTGTTGGGTTAGTCTTTTAGATCATCTATTGCTTTTCTTAAATGAGAAAGCTGAGAAAGCTGGCTATAACTATTACCTTAAACTCCTATTCAAGCATATTCTTCAGCTCTGCTATATTGAGGTTTTTCTTTTTCTTCTTTTTTTTTTAATACAAGCTTTGTGATATGTTGCATCTCTTAATTTTTAGTTCTCTGAGATGGAATGGGAGTCTTTTTCTTATCTTAATAAATTGACTTTATATAGCTCCTAAATAGACTGATTGATAGCCTATCATTTTAACCCAGGATCTTTTGATGTCTCCTATTTTGCAGACCACTACCTTTGCACCTGTTCAGACAACTGTGACACTGGTGCTTATAAAAGGTAATATATAGGATGGAATCATGAACAATAAGATACCAGATGATTGTCTCCAGAGACCATCAATAATTCAATTTTCTAAGGTGCTGTGGGTACCCAAATTGTGATTTGGAGATCTACAGTGATCCCTTCCTCTAGGCCAAATACTTAGCCTAATATTTCATGCTAGCTGTAACCTCTAAGCTCTGTTTGATCACTAAATGAGGAACTGGATGTCAATTGTAGTTGAGACAAGAGCTCAAATTAAACATTGAAGTCTTAAATTTTCAGATAGTCTTATCTTTAGGCATTTGTTCCTATTGTTAATATCAGATGTTTAAATTCTGGGAAATAAATGCACTTATTGGTTGTCTTAGTTTTGGGTGTGGGTGAGTACAAAGTAGGTATGGAGATACAGTGACCCACCTTAATATCTGGCTTTTTTACCTTGGGATCCTTAGCCTCACTCAAATGATCATATCTTTGTACACCCTCCTCCCTTCAACCCATCACAGTGTTGGATCTCCAAAGTTCCTCATATAGGTATAAATCCCTTGGACAACAACTGTTAAATGCTCCATATGACATATGCCTTCTCTCCTGTAATTGTATTCACCTAGTATCATCGAAAATACAGGGCAGCTAGTGTTACTTACACCTTTCCACCAGACTATTGTCTGTGTCTTAATTTGTTGCCATATTGCCAAAATCTTAATATGTCAATTATAATTCACAGCCAACAATTAATAGAATGTTTCAATACATTTTAAATGATTGAGAAAGAGTGTTTTCTTAACATAATGGAATTAAATCAAAAGTCACTAGCAGAAAGGGACTTGGAAATTTACAAATATGTGGAGATTGAACAGCAAACTCATAAATTTTACAACAAGAAAAAGATGAAATTCCAACACAAATTTGAAAAAAAAAACAGAGAAAATAAAGCATTAAATTATGTGGAGTGATGCTAAAGTAATGTTTAAAGAGAAATATTTATCTGTAAATGTGTATATTTTAAAAAGGAAGCAAAATCACATCAATAGGCTGAAATGACAATTAAAGAATAAGAAAATAAGAGTACTAAACCAAAATCAAACATAAAAAATGAAATAATAAAAATTAAATCAGAAATAAATGATAAATACTAAATCAATGGAGAAAATTAGCAAAACTAAGATTTTGCTCTTTGAAGAACTAAATAAAATGGACAAATTGTTAGCATGACTGAACAGGGGAACCAGATAAGAGTCAAAATTCTAAAATCAGGAATGCAAGGAGGAACATTCCTATAGATCTTATGGAAATCAAAATGGTTATATGATAATACTAAGGACAATCATGAGTCAAAGTCTTAGGCAACCTATATCAAGTAGACAAATTTTAAGAAACACTCATAGTGCCAAAAACAACTAATGTGGAAACAGCATGTTAAAACAAGTATAACAGACCCATGCAAAATAAGTAGATTAAGGTACCAACCAAAAATACTTATCACAAAGAAATGTTCAGGGTTGGATTTAAGTCAATTAGTCTAACATTTTCCACAAATGTGAAATAAATTCCTTATAATAATATATAGTCATAAAAAGGTACATGATATCATTTGCTAGTAGTAAATGCAAAATAAAACTCTAAGCTACCACTTCATACCTACTTTATTGAATGAAAGTGAAAAAGAAGAAAATAATAGGTTTTGAAGATTGTAGGAAAACTGATATTTTCATATCTGTTTTGAAGAAGTGGCCCTAGAATAAAATACATTGTGAAAACAGTGTAAAATCTTCTCAGAGAACATAGTTACTATGTGACCCAGCAAATCTATCTTACGTATATATGCACAATAATTAAAAACATATTTCACAATATTTGCACAGAAATACTTGTAGCATTTTCATCATATTCAAAATGTGGAAGCAACTGAAACATCCATCAACCTAACAAACGGATAAACAAATGTGGTGTATATCCACAAAATGGATTATTATTTAGTTATAACATGAATAATATACTTATACTAAAGCATATATGTATACTGAAAATATTGTGCTAAATGAAAGTTCCAGTCACAAAAGTTCCGATATTTTATGGTTTCATGTATATAAGAAGTCCAGAATAAACACATATCTAGAGACAGAAAGTTAATTGTTGGTTACCTGCAGAAGGAGGGAATGGAAATAAATCATAATAAACGGTGGGTTTCTTTTTCAGGTGATGAAAACATTTTTGAATTATAAAATGGCGATGGCTTTGCAACCCGATTGAATATACCAAAACTATTGATTGACATGTTTAATGTTTAGAGAATATGAATTGCATCTCAATAAAAATCAGTTTAATGAGTTATATAATTCATTATATTTACTCATATTTCAAACATGCAGAATAACTGAATGCAGTATGTTTCTCCATTTATTTAGTTCTGCAGTATCTTTCAGTAGTGTTTATTGGTTATCACTGTGCACATTTTTGGTTCAATGTATCATTATTTATTTCACATTTTGATGGTATTTCAAGTAACATTGACTTGTGCTGATATATGGAAATAACCATATTGATTTAATTTGGATATAACATCCTGTGGCCTTGTTACTTCAACTATTAGTTCTGGTAGCTGCTTCCTTTTTTTTTTTTTTGAAATTTTATAAGAGTAAATTCCATATAAAATTTTGCATAGAAAATCTATTGGGCCAATATGTTTGTTTTGCTCTTGTCCCATAATAATGTGCATCTTGACATATATCCCATGTGTACTGGAGAACTGTTTGATTTTTTTTTATCAGTATCAGTCAGTTTAAGATGGTTTACACTAATTTTTGTTCAAGTTAAGTTCTGTTTAGTATCTTATCATTTATCGAGAGTAAAGATTTTGAAATCTCTATATATTTGATTATTTCTTCATTTAGTATTCATTACATTCTTCATATATTTTGAAGTTCTCTTATTATATTAGAATTATAATAGCTTTCAAAAATAATTATGGCTACTTTACTCTTTACTTTTTCATTATTAAGTGACTTTCTTTATTCTTGAAAATATTTCTTGCTTTATATTTTAACTTCTCTGTTATTAACATAGCCACTCTGTTCTTTATTAATGTTTTCGTTTGAATTTACATGTCTTTATATTTTAAGTAGTTTCTTGTAGATAGCATATAGTCAGATGTAGCAGATTTAACATAGTCATAAATTGTTTGATACTAATTTACTCCCCTTTAAGTGTAGGTTGGAATCAGGGACACATTGGTAACAAAATGAATAATGCAGACACAGCAGAGGGGGACTTTAAAATATAGGTCACTGAAGCCCCATCATTGCTTTTCCTTCAAATAACTCATTCCAGGAAGATGAGCAATAGGGAAGTTCTTGTACTGATGAATTGAGGTGTCCTGACAGAAAGTGGACCTTCTTTTCCACACCAAGTTCTTTCAGGTGATAAAATCCCACCAAGTCTTTCAAGTGATAAAAGCACTGCTCAACAACAAGATATGATGAGCCAGAAGCTCCAAATGAAGTTACTCTCACACTTCTGACCCTCAGAATATATATGAGATAAGACATTTTTGTTTTAATCTGCTTAGTTTGCAGTTATAATAATGCAATATTAATTAAAACATTGTGGCTTGATATTTTATCTAACCTAATAATCTTTTCATTGAATAGGTTTGTTTGGAAAATTAACATTTAACATGATTATCAATGTGATTGAAATTAAATCTACCTTATTTCTCTTTGTATCCTCTTCTCATTTTCTCCCTTCCATAAACACTATAGCTTCTCCACTTAGATTATCTTTTCATTCGGGAATGTTTTCTAGCTTTTAGTTAAAAACAATCTCAACATTTTGAATTCATTTTTTAAAATATTTTTCAATAAAATTCTTTATAAATAGTATATGGTGTTACGCATATTTAAAAATTGTATTTTTCAATTGTTTACTAGCAATAAGTAAAAATTCAATTGAGTTTTGTATACTAATCATATATACTTGCAGTACAAAATCATATTGTGGAATATGAAAGAAGCATGTCCTTTTATTTTTTTTTAAGATTTATTTTTTATTTATACATACAAGCTGGGGTACAGGTTAGAGGCATGGGGCGGCGAGAGGGTTCATCAGAGCCAGAGGGGGGAGCAGAACAGGCAGATCAGAAATACACTGCTGAGTGGAGCAGTGGGTGAGGCAGGAGAGGTCTGCCGCGCCATGTGGGATTCTCCCTGGCCGGGCGTCAAACTCGCGTTGCCGCTGCCCACAGCTCCACAACGCAGCGCTTTACCGCTGCGCCACCGGGGAGGCCCAAGAAGCATGTCTTTTAAGTAACTTTATTTTATTAAAAAAAAAAAAAAAAACAAACTTCATTTTAACCAAGTTCAGAATAGTTGAATATCTCTACCTCCTGTCTAGGTAGCATATGATAGATCCATTAAGTACCTCTGAAACAATGATCTTATTTTATGTCATTGCAACTTAAAGAGATAAACCAATGCTAGGGATTTCAGGTTAGATGATCATTTTAGGTAAGACATCTCTATATTTAATAAATCAATTTTTGAATATTCCACAAATAATGACATTAGAATAGCTGTCTAATCTGAAATGATGCAATTTTCATTTTCTTTAAGCAAAAATGAACCAGTGCCACCATAGTTATGGCAAACATGAAATTGAAAGTAGATTTGCAAGTATATTATTCCCTAAACATGTATCTGCAAAATACATGTAGATTCTACTTAATGCCCTATTGCTTACAGTTCTGGAAAATCATCTATAATTTCATTTGTCTAACAATCAAAAGAATACAGGGTTTCTACTATAGAAGGTTCCTATGCATGTAATATTTAAAACTCCTGTTTCCTAGTCTACATTTGTTAAAATAAGTCCAGTAAGATGGCAGCAAATGAAGACACAGGGCTCATAAATAGGCTGAACTACCCCTGAAAGACAGATGACTTCCTCATACACAGCAGCAATAGTACAGTGGAAAGAGGTAGAAAAAACTATGAATAAAATGTGCTTTCAGTGGTACTGGGGTATTAAAATCCATAAGAGCGATATGTGGTTGCTATATAAAATCTTCCTTTATTTTTTTTAAGATTGATTGATTTATGCATATAAGAGCTGCGGTGTAGGCCAGAGGTGTGGGGTGAGAGCAATCAACAGAGACAGAGCGGGGAGCACAAAAGGCACATCTACTGAAATACACTGCTGAGGGGAGCAGTGGATGAGACAGGAGAGTACTGCTGCGCCATGTGGGTGAGACCCCTGGCCCGGGATCGAACTTGGCTGAATTAGTTACTGATAGCTTCATAGTGCTGAGACTAAACCCCTTGCCCCACCAGGGAGTTCCTAAAATCCTCCTTTAACAAAGGGGCACAAGCCCGCATCAGAGACTTCGGCAACCTAGCTCTGCAGTTTTTGGGCTTGGGGGTGGAACAATTTGGCATGCTGATCAAAGGATGTACTGTCTAAAACTCTGGTAGGAAGTGTTCAGAGTAATGATGATTGACATGAGCTTGTGGCTTCCAATCTAGGAGAATAGAAGGTTGAACTGGTGGGAAAAGCCAGATTAGACATTTCTATGTCCTCATAGAAGAAGTTAACTATTTGCAGTCTAAGGCTGTGTAATCTAAGCACCTGCCTTATCCCCATCTAGAGCAAAAAATGATAACAATTGAACTGTCTCATTAAACACAGTTTACATACATCACTTGGATTTTAATAAACTGAAATAAGAGTCCGAGTTCTTAATAAGGTGGAGCAAGTTCTATACCGGAAAAGCAAAGAGAACAATTCTTGGCTTATGCACAGTGTTAACTGTAGTCCTCAGTTCTACATTAGTTTGGAAACTGATCTGAATTATCATAAAAAAATGAGGTGTTTTCCCCTACCAACAGGGAAAAGATCTTCGCACACGATACAACCGATAAAGGACTGATAACAAAAATTTACAACGCACACAACTCAACAAAAACAAAGCCAATAATCCAGTCAAAAAATGGGCAGAAGAGCTAAAAAGGCACTTCTCTACAGAAGAAAAGCAAATGGCCAATAGGTACACGAAAAAATGTTCAGAATCGCTTTTAATCAAAGAAATGCAAATCAAAACCACTATGAGCTACCACCTCAAACCTGTGAGGATGGCACACATTAAAAATACAGGCAACAACAAATGCTGGAAAGTATGTGGAGAAAAAGGAACTCTTCTACACTGCTGGTGGGAATGAGAACTGGTCTAACCACTATGGAAAGCTGTATGGCGGTTCCTCAAACTGCTAAAAATGGAACTTCCATATGATCCAGCTAAACCACTTTTGAGAATCTACCCAAAGGACACGAAAACACAAATTAAAAAGGATACATGCACCCGTATGTTCACTGTGGCACTGTTCACAGTAGCAAAGGTATGGAAGCAACCCAGATGTCTAAAAACAGATGATTGGATCAAGAAGATGTGGTACATATACACAATGGAATACTATTCAGCATTCACAGAAGATAAACACATGCAATTTGCAACAACATGGATGGAATTAGAGGGGATCATACTCAGTGAAATAAGCCAGAAAGAAAGAGAAAAATATTGAATGGTTTCTTTTTTTTTTTAATTTTTTTTTTTTAATTTATACATACAAGCTGGGGTACAGGCCAGATGTGTGGGGCGGCGAGAGGATTCACCAGAGACAGAGTGGGGAGCAGAACAGGCAGATCAGAAGTACACTGCTGAGGAGAGCAGCAGGCGAGGCAGGAGAGGTCTGCCGCGCCATGTGGGGATTCTGCCGCGCCATGTGGGATTCTCCCCGGCCGGGTGTCGAACTCGCATTGACGCTGCCTACAGCTCCACAGCGCAGCGCTCAACCGCTGCACCACCAGGGAGGCCCCGAATGCTCTCACTTATAACAGGACTATAGGGAAATCAAATAGGAAAGAGACTCTTGGGGGGGTAGGGGGGAAGATAAGGACACAAAATGGAGTAGAAAAGAACACAAGGGACCACGGAGATGGATCATGGGTGAATTGGTGGTGGGTTACCCAAGGGGAATACAAAGTGTAAAAGATATAAATAACAATAAGAATGTATGTATTAAAAAGAAAAAAAAAACAGAAAAAAACGATGAGGCATTTTCTTGAAATTTATTTTTTTCAATGTTCAGACATGTTGATAGCTTTATTACTTTTAATTGTTAATTTGAGTATAACTATTTTTATTTCACTTCTACTGAAATGAAATGTTAGATGTTTTAATTTAATTAAATGAATTTGCTCGATTAACATCCCGTTCCCTTACCATCAGACCAGTCTTTCTTTTCTACCTGACAGACACTTCCTATTACATCCTGCATGACTTTGCACAGTTCACCACTTTAGATTTTAGTGTTCTCATTAATAAATGAGGTAGAAAATGATACAACTCAATTAGATAATTCCTACATTCAAAAATCTAAAAGCTGCAATTCTAAAAGCTTGTTTCATTGGACATTACTTTTTTTGTTTTTTAGATTGTCACATTATATTGCATTATATTGCATTTTATGTGTTCTCCTGAAATCTCTCTTAGTTCTGGGTACATAATGGGTAGATTCAAGGTATGTGGAATATATTTAACTAGTCCATACAATGCCTTCTGCATACTTTCTCAGGAGAGTGCCTCTTCTGTGTGCACTGCTTATTCACTTTGTTTTGCCTTAGATACTTAGTGTTATAAAAATGAATAATATGACTACAACTTTTATATCATCTTCCTTTTGCCATAGCTATTAAAATTCTTCTTTGCACTTAAACTTTGTGTGTGCTCTTTCTTGAGCTTTAAGAAAAAAACAACAACATTAAAGTGAAATACACTAAATGATGGATAATAGTTCTCTCTAATCTTTTTATTATGAAATAATTGAAGGCTTATGGTTTCATTTAACTCCAAATATACACTCTCAAAATCATTTTGTATAACTAAAAAAAAAATCCTTGAGTTCAAAAAGTACTAGGATTTTCTTTATTCTCTGAGGATAATATTTCTCAGCTGCAATGTCCTTACAGTCTCTAGTCTCTGATAAATAGCCAGAGGATTAATGCTTTAGTAAAAGCTAGCTTGTCACCTTCAAAAGGAAAGCTCTTCAAATCAAAGTCTCTTATGTGCCTTAACTACAAAGTGAATTTTAAATAAACACTGTGAAAATAAAGAGAATCTATCTTTCCAACCATTTGTCTATACCAATGTGTACCTATGTTGTATGTACACAGATATCTATCTCTTTATGTAACTATGTATCTAATCTGTCGGTATATACCTGTGTTTATATAAGCATGTGTATACATGTAAATATATGTGTGTGTGTGTTTGTATACACACACACACACTTGCAAAGATATTTATTTATTTTTTATTTACTTCCATATGTATTAAAATTTTATTCAAGAATTACTTTGAGGTGTAACATTTTTATTTTTATTTATTATTATTTTAATTGTTATTTTTATTTCTGTCTTTTACATTACTGTATATTCCCCGTAGGTTTCCCACCACCAATTCACCTGTGAACCGTCACCACTGTCCCCTGTGCTCCCCTCTCCCCTGTTCTGAGCTCTAATCCTCCCCCCTCTCTAGCTGATTGTTGCTCTTGTATTTGGTTCCCCTATATTCCTGTTATAAGTGAGACCATTCGATACTTTTCTTTTTCCTTTTGGCTTATTTCGCTGAGCATGATCCCTTCTAGTTCCATCCATGTTGCTACAAATTGCATGTATTCAATTTGCAGCAACATGGATGCGAAGATATTTAAATATGTACTTTCATATAAGTGAAGTTCTTTTTGCAAACAGATCCCCATGGTACCCAGAGGCTGTGGGGCATGGTGATTTTTTTGGGACTGAGGAGAGCTGTCTGCAGCTCATGTTTGCAGATGGTCCCCCTCCCCTAGCTCCAGCAAGTCCCACGCTGCCCATGACTCGCCACAGCCCACAGAGCCACAAGCTTGCCCTGATATGAGTGTAGGCCAGGGTGGGCTTTTCCTCATTTTATATCTGGCTCTATGTTCCTAAATGAACCAACCAGTTGCTACTTAAATGGATCAATCAAGTTAAAATTCATTTCATTAATAAATTATTCTGACTGAAAAATGGAAACAAGCTGATTAGTGCTAAAAAAATCCAGTCTGACACTAAATATTGAAAATGGCCCAATCTAGCTTGTAGGATGGGGGACCCTGAAGGGGATTTAAGGCAGAGCAAGAGCCAGCATGATTCATTCTGCTCTTATCCTCCAAAGAGAGTATTCATTGGACCACCACACAGAAGAAACCAGCAGTCATCCTTTGAAGTGGAAGCATTTGTCAGACCACCTTTGAAGGATTCTGCCCCTGGCCTCTGAAGAGAGAGAAGCATGGACCAGATGCTCAGGATACAACAACAACAGGGATTATTTAACAAAGAGTCGGCCAATCGACTTCCATCAGAATTCTGGATGACTTCCAGACCTCCATTCCTCCATAGACCTTCTCAAAGACTGGGCCACAACACCTGCCTCTGGCCCTTCCTCGACAACACCTTCAAGGAGCACCATCAGGCTCTGTGCAGGGTCTCTAAGAGTTGTCCCTACTGACTGTTTCATGAGCACCACCTCTGGTGCTGTTGAGTCTGTCACGGTGTTTTTCCCAGCCCCTGGTTCTCTACCACCACCTCCTGCTGCTCTTGAGTGCATCTCTCTCTGGTTCAGCCTCTGGCCCAACCTTCAATCTACCAATGGGGGCTGATACAGTGTCACCTCATCTTCCACAATGGCCTTTGCTTGGGAATTCTAGACACTGTGGACACTATTTGGGGTGAGGCAGCCAGCCATTGATGACCTTAGAAATTCATTTCCCCAATCTCCTGTTTGTTCAATAATCCCTAGTGGTGTTGCACCCTGAGCCTGAGTGATCTTGCGATTGGGAGCATGGGGGAAACTCATCAATATGACCTGTCCCCAACCTTGGGCACTGCCAACTGACCCAATTTTAGTACTGTCTTTTGACATTGAAGTGTCTAGCACTGTTTCAGTACTCTTTAGTATTATTTCACTTTAATTAGCAATACCAACAATAAAAGTAAATGAATGTGCATTGCTTTTTTTTTTCAACATTTTTTTTATTTATGCATACAAGCTGGGGTACAAGCCAGAGGCGTGGGGCGGTGAGAGGGTTCACCAGAGACAGAATGGAGAGCAAAACAGGCAAATCGACCCAAATCCATTGCTGAGGGGGGCAGGGGGTGAGACAGGAGAGGTCTGCTGCGCCATGTGGGAATCTCCCTGGCTTGGCGTCAAACTTGCCTCGCTGCTACCCACAGCTCCACAGCACAGCTCTTAACTGCTGTGCCACCAGGGAGGCCCTGCATTGCTTTCTTAATTAATTTAACATCTTTTATTATAGTTCATGTATTTTAAGATGATGCAAATCCAAAAATGTATTGTGAAGAGCTTTAACAAATCACTCAGCAATTCTTTTTAATGGGGATTTTAAGGAAAATGAGTGAACCAGACTATTTTTCACCTTCCACACAGCAGAGACCTTGGACCCTGAAAAGCTGTGTTTTCCACCATTAGGACATCCAGCAAACAGCAGATGGGTCTTGAGTTTGCAACCATGTATCAGTTGTGTGGTTATGGGCACTCAGCAGTGAAAAGTTGGCTAGGCAGAGGAATCACCATTCCGCCTCTCTCAGAGTTGGAGTCCCTCTTGCTCTCTCTGCCTGCCTGTGTATATGGTCCTTTGTCTCGGCATTAAAGGACTGCAAAATCCACCAAAGCCTCTGAAATTCTTTTAGTCTGCAAGAACTGACAATGAATCTGCCCAGTCTTGGATGGTTGCATGAGAGGGGTTTTCTAGTGCTAAAATTTTATTTCTCTAATACAGTAAATTGGCATATCCAAATATTTTACTAACGCTCATATATTTGAAATACAGAGCAATTTAAATAGAAAACATGGCAAAATGATTTTATATCAATAAAAGCTCTTCAGTTATGTGGAAAAATGTTAACCAAACTGTTAACTTGTACGTTCCTCTTTCCCTCTCACCCAGTTGCTGACTCATTCCCGTCCTACCAAGCTCCAATATGAAACATAAACAAATGCTGAAAAGAGGGATTTCTGAAAGAATAAATAAATAAAACTTAAAAAAAAATCTACCTTGACTCTAATAGTACTTGACTTTCCTAGAGGGAAACGTGGTAATTTTATAACCTTGTATTTAGATTTATTTACATTTATAATATTCCAAGACCCTCTCCCCTGGGGTGTCCTTGTGTTCTAAATTTTACAGTGGTTAATGGTGGAGTTCCTTTAGCCAAGAAATCTTTATTGATATAGAGATCACCATTCTCCCTAGAGTTTCTGTATCTCTGTATCTGTTGCATTTCAAAGAAAAAAAGTAATGCTGTATAATGTGTTATTTAATAGCATATGAAAAACTGTTTTTAAAAAATACTGTTTTATTTAAATCTCATTATTTCATAATAGCATCCAGGGAGGTACATTTAATGTTTTAAAGTCTATTGTAGGTAACATTCTTTTAGCAAGTTTTCATATTGTTCCTTAATCTCATCCCAGTGATTTAATTATTGTGTATCCAAAATATGTATTTTTCTGAGAAATGTTGTTTAACCTTTTTTTCTAATTTTCATTGTAAATTCTTACAAATAATTTACTGGGAGTTATAAAGTCTTCCATAGAATGAACTCAAGTACATATTAATATGGAGTAGTTTTGTATGTTTGATTTAAAACAATCAGTGAATAATTTATGGGACAGGTAATATTCAATATCATTTACTACTTTTTAAATATATCTGATTTAAATCTTTCAAACTGTAGACTGCTACATTGTATTCCATAAATTATAGTGAAATATTTCAATGTTTACTTATAGGTTTATTATATATTTTTATTTTTTTAAAGATCTATTTACTCATTTATGCACAGAAGAACTGGGGTATAGGGTAGAGGTGGGGAGAGATAAGAAATTCATGGGAGACAGAATGGGGAGCAGAACAGATGGATCTACTGCAACTCATGGCTAAGGGGAGTAGTGGGAGTGAGAGGAGAGTCCTGCTGTTCCATATGTCGGTCAGCTTCCTGGTCGAGGATGAAACTCAGGTCTTCGAGGTGATAGTGCTGAGACTTAACCCCTTTTGCTACCAGGGGGGGCCAGTTTTATTATATTTTCAAGTAACATTATTATGACATGCTGCAATTTTAGATCAGGGCTTCATGAAAGTATCATGCAGTGAATAAGGATGCACTAAAAAAGTATGCTTTAACCTAAAACATTAAGTGAAAAAGACATAATATCTCTCAATAATGATTTCTATAAATATGTATAAGAAAAAAAAAATAGTACATGGTAGGACAATATGTAAAATATTTACAGATTATAGTTATGTTAATTTCCTTTTGAATTTCCATATCAGCCCCTGTGGTATTTCCTTATTTTGATATACTGATATGACTTTGGTATTACCAAAGTAGAATAGTAGCCTTAGAGTAACTATCTAATAAAAATGCCAAATTCACAGCTTAAATTTTGGGAAAAACAACCTCCTTGCTTTTGATAGCTAAAATAAAATAAAATTGAAATATGCAGAAGACAAGATCAAGAATAGGTAGCCACCGCTCAACATCTTGCACTTATCATTACTCTTTAAAGATGCCATTAGAAAGAAATGTGCCAAGAATATTAGATGCCAATGGCATGAGGTTGTATCCTTCTCTGCTCTCTGATACATATCGGAAGATGAGAGTACAAGATTTCAAAATAAATTGAAGAGTAGCAGAACAGATAGGTATCTGCTCTGTGTGGAATTCTGGGTATTGGCAATTTTAAGATAATTCCTTTCAATATAAATAGTGCAGGAAAAGAAGAATTGCCTATGTGGGGTGTTAGAAACAAATTCAGCCTGGTAGATACACTAAGGTAAACAAAGGAAGAATCTGAACCTTCCCAGAGCTGAGAGGCTATGACGCAGCTATAGCTGTGGATCACCATGTAACCTGCAGAGTTATTGCTGATATAATGTACCTGAAACCATAGTTTCAGAAGGCAGGTGGAGTGAAAAATTAGGCATTTTCATGCATGTATATCTGCAAGTTAATATATTAATTACTCTGACATCAGATGAACTAGTACTTGCTATAGCATTGCTTCATGTTACCCATAGTGAGGAGAAATTAATCTTCAGTTACAGCAATAATGGCAATGCTCTATCTCACAAACAAAAAATATTTATCCTGATACAAGTTTTATGAAATATTTATTTTAGAAGAACATTAAATATGTGCATATACAGAGTTTCTATAAATCTAAGGCATAAGATCATAGTAAAATAGTCCATATTTTAGAGTCAAATATTTTGGACTCCAACTTTTTTAGATAATAATTGTTTTTTTAAAATATTATGGCCAACTTCAAATTGCATAAAGTTAATGAAAATATTAGTCAATTAATTGCAATCTTAGATAGATACACACAAAATCTCTATACAGAAAGAAAAAAATAATCACTTTCTCAATATTAAAAAACTTAAGAGGCCTCCCTGGTAGCTCAGAGGTTAAGTGCTGCGCTGTGGAGCTGTTGGCAGCAGCGACTCGAGTTTGATGCCCCGGCCAGGGAGATTTCCACATGGCGGGGCAGTCCTCTCCTGCCTCGCCTGTTGTTCCCCCCAGCAGTGTATTTCATTTGATCTGCCTGTTCTGCTCCCCACTCTGTCTCTGGTGAACCCTCTTGCCGCCCCTCACCTATGGCCTGTACCCCAGCTTGAATGCGTAAATAAATAAATCTTTAAAAAAAAAAACTTAAGAATGCTTCCGTCTTAATTAGCATTTTAATTTGCAGGCCAGTGATTGTTTTTCCCAAACATTTAGGATTAAAATTTATGTTTAGCTCAGTTTCATTCAAGTATTTTAGATGGCTCAATAGTTTTTTTTTCTCCTCAAATATCTTGAATCCCAGTCCTTAATAGTGGTTAATTCTGATGGCTATAATCTTAATATACAAATCATGATAACTCCATGGTTTACATGCATTGGATTAAGTTCAAATATGCAGGAAAACAAGTACTTGAAATGAAGGATATAGGCACAGGAGAGTTACAAAGGGCATGGAAGAGACTTCGATCACTTGGAAAGCATCCATACCCATATGAACTCAGGGCCAGAGACTGATCAGAGAGATGAATGTTCAACTCGACCAAACCACTCTATCCCTCTAGGTTTGTCAGGTGTTGGTGTGTTTAACAAGTTTACCAACTTCTCTAAAACTTCCAAACTTTCCTTAGGATTATTCAGCAATCTGCATGACTTTTACATCTCTAAATAGACTCCATTTACTTTTTCTAAGGCTTATTGAATCTAATTTTCAAACAATAAAACTCACTATTACTGGTTACACTACAATTTGTTTTGACAAATTTAAATAGAGGTGTAACTAAAATTTCCCCTTTGAGATATATATTTTTGCTACTTGGCAACTGACTCCCCATCATTGCAAAAGCTAATCATGATCTAATTTCTGTCTCCATAACTTGCCTTCTCTGAAAGTCATGTAAATATGCAGTGAGTAAACTTTTGTGTCTAGTTTATTTCACTTAGCATGTTTTTGATAATCAGACCTGTTATTTATGCATGCAATTCATTATTTTTCTTCATTTCTGAGTTGTAATAAGTATTCTGGGCTGCACATTTTTTTTAACCTAATACTAAAATCATTGACTGTTTGGGTTGACTTAAGTATTATATTAGTGTTAATAAAGTTGTTATAAACATTCACATTTGTATGAATAAATGTTTTCCTTTCTCTTGCATAAATGACTACAAAAAACATTTTGGATTATATATACACACTCACACACATGCATGCATACATACGTACATACATATGTTAATCACTTACACTTATTACCATTATGATTGCACAGTTTTGCCTATTCACCAAAAATGTACAATAGTTCCAACAGATCTGAATTCTTTACAGTTTTTCAAAGTTTCAGGGTTTTGTGTATTAGCCATTTTAGTAAGCATTTCACAATATCTCACAATAGATTATAATGCATTTCCCAAATAATCAGTGATTTTGATCTTTTTTACATTTTCATTTATCTATTGGGAGGTAAATTAATTAATGAGGTGTTTTATGACATTAGCTTCTGTGACTATCGACTGTGACTATCCACCTGTTAATGCAGCATGTACTTGGGCACATGGGCACAGAGAACACGCCTGCTGATTGTAAGTGTGCACAGCTCAGCCAGGGTTAGAAGGGCAGTGTTACTCAGAGATGGACTGTGGCTAGGAGAGGATGAGCATAGTGACTACAGAGAGGCAAGATGGTGAGAGACAAGATGACATGAGAGAGAAAACTCCAGAGAGCCTAGAAAAAGAACTTATGATTTGCACGGGACTGGGACGCTTTGTTGCCTCTTAAGCATTCTGGCCTCTCTGCCTGTCTGCTTGCCCTATACCTAGCATCACTTTTTTCATTAGATGTCTACTCAAATCTGTTTTTTAAAAAATTGGATTGATTTTGAATTAAGTTGCTAGTGTTCTCCATATATCTGGATTTAGTTATTTTTTTTAAGATTCATTTATTTATGTATACAAGGCTGGGGTGTAGGCCAGAGGTGTGTTTGTGGGGGGGGTGGGGAGATTCACCAGAGACAAAGTGGGGAGCAGAACACTGCTGAGGGGAGAAGCAAGTGAGATAGAAAAAAAGCTGCTGCACCATGTGGGTTGGATCCCTGATGTGAGATCGAACTTGTGCTGCAGTGGCTGCCGATAACTTGATAGCACTGAGACTTAACCCCCTGCACCACCAAGGAGGCCCCATAATTTTTTTAAAGATTTTCTTTACTTATTTTTGAATAGAAGAGCTGGGGTGTAGCCCAGAGATGCAGGGAGTGAGAGGATTCACCAGAGACAGAATGGGGAGCACAATAGGCAAATCAGCTGAAATATACTGCTGAGGGGAGCAGCAGGCAAAACCAGAGAGGTCTATTGTGCCATATGGATTAGCTCCCTGGCATGAGATCAAACTCAGGCCATTGGTAGGCTTTCGTGGTGGTAGCAATGAGACTTAACCCCTAGATCACCAGTGAAATCCATGATTTCAATTTATTAATGACATTTTCAGAAAAGAGAAATATATTTGACAGAATACAATTGATTTTTTAAATTTTCATGTTCACACAGAATATTTCATTTCCTAATTAAATATTACAAAGGTTCTCTACCATGTATTCTAAATATTTATAGCTTTTGGTGTTGCTGTTAAGACTTCTAAAATTGAATTTTATATGTATGCTCATTTTTATATGAATATTTAATTGATCCATTACCATTTATTGAAGACAGTTTTTTTTGTTCCCCCAATAAACTACTCTAGAATATTTCTCTTTGAAAAATCAATCAAAAGTATATACATGTGGATTTATTTCTAAGCACTATATTCTGTTGGTTCTATATGTCAATCTCTTTGCCAATTATGTGCTAACTTGATTATTATAGATTATAAGATAATTTTAAAGTTGTTTGGTTAATGTGGGTTCTCTAAATTTCCACATAAAACTTCAAATTTTCTTGTAATTATCTACACACCCCTGTTAGTATTTTCATTGTGGATGCATTTAAATTACATATAAATTAGGAAAAAAATATTAATAATACTGAATTTTCTAGTCTGTAAACCCAGTAGATGTCTCACTCTTTATTTTGATCTAATTTATTTATTTTCTTCAATATTTTGTAATTTTAAGTATACAATTATTTTACATATTCTGGAGATTTATAGTTAAGTATATTTTATTAATCTTATTATCATGAATTTGTTTTGCCTTAAGTTTTCAGTTGCAATTCTAATACACAGAATTTTATTTTATTTTTATTGATCTCTTATCCTGAAATTTGCACTCATTTATTGAGTTTGTTTCCACAGATAATTTAGTCTATAAAACGTTACAAACTTATTTGTTCTCTTTCACTGTGTTCCTTTCTCTCATATATACACATACAAATAAGCACACACAGAAATATTTCTTGATTTTAATATTTTGATCCTTATTTTTTCTTCCTACATTACTTTTTCTCACTGACTAAGCCTTTTAGTATAAAATTGAATAGAAACCATTAAAGTGAACAACATTGTCTTGAGTTTTTTGAAAAAACCATTCAGTCTTTTATCATTAAGTGATATGTATGTTTCCAACTATTATCAGGTTGAGAAAGTTTCCCTCTATCCCTAGGTTGCTTAAAGATTTTACTAAAATGTGTATGTGCTAAGTTTTGTCAAATATTGTCTGTAATTTTAAGATTATCATTGATTTTTTAGTCTGTTGATAGGGTAATTTATATTGGTTGGTTGTTAAATACTGAAACAATATTGAATTCCTGAAATAAATCCCATAATGTCAATATTTTTTATCTTTAAACACATAACTGAATTTAATTTTTTTTATTTTAAAGATTTATTTATTTATGCATACAAGAACTGTGGTGTAGGCCAGAGGTGTGTGTGTGTGTTGGGGGGAAGTCTGAGAGGATTCACCAGATACAGAGTGGGGAGCAAAACAGGCAGATTGATTAAAATACACTGCTGAAGGGAGCAGCAGGTGAGACAGGGGAGGTCTGCTTCACCATGTGGGTCAGTTCCCTGGCCTGGGATGAACTCATGCTACAGTGGTTGCCGATAGCTTCATAGTGCTGAGACTTAACTCCTTGAGCCACCAGGGAGGCCCCATTGAATTTAATTTCTTTTTTTTTTAAGATTTATTTATTTATGAATACAAGCTGGGGTACAGGCCAGAGGCGTGGGGCGGTGAGAGGGTTCACCAGAGACAGGGTGGGGAGCAGAATAGGCAGAGCAACAGAAGTACACTGCTGAGAGGAGCAGCGGGTAAGACAGGAGACGTCTGCTGTGCCATGTGGAATCTCCCCAGCCAGGCGTCGAACTCGCGTTGCCGCTGCCGATAGCTCCACAGCGCAGTGCTTAACCACTGCGCCACCAGACAGGCCCTGAATTTAATTTCTTAACTATAATAAAGAGGTCTCCCTCATAGCCTCAGGGTTAAATCTCAGTGTTATCACTAGTTAGCCTGAGTTGGAACCCTGGACCAGGGAGCTAACCCACATGACACAACAGACCTCTCCTGTCTCACCTGCTGCTCCCCTCAATATTGTGTCAGTAAATCCACCTGTTCTGCCCTCTTCTCTGTCTCTGGTGAATTCCTTGGCCTGCACTGCAGATCTTCTATGCAAAAAATCTAAAAAACAAAAAAAGAAGTGATAAAACATTTCTGTGTTTATATTTCTGTAATACAGTGACCGAAGGCTTCATTTTCTTGAAATCTCTGGCATTGATATAAAGGTACTATCAATCTCATGAAAAGATACAAGAAGTATTCTGGTAGAGGTTGTCTGGAAGTACTATTATTTCTTCTTTACATGCTCTGTAGAATACCAGCTAAGTCATTTGTTCTGTAGTTGTGTGTGTGTGTGTGTGTGTGTGTGTGTGTGCTTAGTCAACAATAAATGTATTTTTAAAAAATATGTAGAGTTAATTCTTTACTGGACCTCATTATTTTAGATCTTTCAAAAAATTTGTCCATTTTATCTAAGTTTATAAATTTATGGATGTCAAATTATTCATAATTTATTTTATTTTAGTATCTGTAGTAAAGTCCTTTACTTAATTTTTGACATTTCTAATTGTGTTTCCTTCTATATATACATATATATACATATATTTGCTAGAGATGAAAACTTGGTCAACATATTTATTGATTTTGTTTTTCTCCAAAAGAAAATGTTGGTTCATTGATTTTTTTATACTTCTTGTCTTTAATTTCTGTTTTTTTTTATATTTTTTCCTTCTATCTCCTGCTTATTTTAAATTTAATTAATTCATATTTTTTCCAGTTTCTGAAGGGGATTGTTTAATGTAATTATTTGAAGTAACTTTTTAATAAACATTAATTCTGGAAACTTCTCTGTTTACATTGTTTTTGTACTGAATCTCTGATATTTTCATATACCTTGTCCATTTTCTTTAATTTCAAATTCCCATACATTGTTTTTTTGAATCCATACTTATTTAGAAGTGTGTACAGATTGCTACAAACTTAGAGGCTTTAAATAACAAAAAAGGGCCACATAACAGCTTTAGACTAGAGATCAGAAGTTCAATATGAATCTTATGGGATGTTTGTTGGACTACATTTAATCAATAGCATCATTTCCTTGTCTTCAGCGGTCTCCGGAGGCCACTTGCACCCTTAGCCCCTTCTACCTTTAAGTATATCATATTAGCCTTTGTTTCCATAATGACATGTATCTATAATCAACCTTCCTGTCTTTCTTTTATAAGGACTCCTGTGGTTACACTGGGTCAAGGCACATTCTCAGAATATTTGTAGAATTTTAAGATCCTTTATTTAATCACTTTCTTCCCTTGTGAAGAAAAAATAAAATAACAAATAAGCTTACTTACTGAACATCTTTAAAGCATTAAGTACAACTCAGCAATATTTGAAATTTTTGTAAGATATATTTTTTACTAATATGTTTTATTTAAATTTGCCCTGGTCAAATAATGCAATTGATATATTTAGAATTATTTTAAATCTGTTAATATCTGTTTAAATTAAGTTTGTTACTATCTATCCCATGGAATGATTTATCTTGTGGAATTGTCAACATTTACCTACATGTAGTGTAAATTATAGATTTTTTGTGTGAATCATTTTATAATTCAATTGATTGGTTGATAGTGTTATTTAGGTTTCATATATCTTAACTTTTTGTGCATCTGTTATTTCAGTTACTGAGAGAGGAATATTGAACTCTCCAACTCTCCTATTAGTTATATCAGTATTTATTTTTTCATGTATTTGAAGCTATATTGTTTTTGTATATTCATAATCCACTTGGGTTGATGTAAGAAAAATAAAATAGGGTCACTTTAGTGGCAAGACTAAAATCAAGTGCCACTAGACTTGAGGTCTTGTGAGAGCTCACTTCCTGTATATTAGGGGTCATATTCTCAATGGATCCTCACAAGAAAGAACAAGGGAGCTCACGAGGTCTCTTATAAGGGCACTATTCTCATACATTCCCACCCTTATGAGTAAATTAACTATCAAAGGCCTTACCTACAAATACTATTACATTTGGAATTAGGTTTCACTATATGGATTTGGGGACATACATTTTCAATCTATAGTAATATATTTTTAGAAAAATCATAATTTATATTTTATTACACTATAATAATAGGAACTAGCTGTCTTGCTCAATAGTGATTTTTTTTTTAAATCTTGTATTTTGTTTCCCTGATTATAAGTGATGTTGAACATTTTCTCATATACCTGTTGGCCATTTTCATTTCCTCTTTGGTGAAGCATTTCACAGCAACATGGATGAACTAGAAAGGATCATGCTCAGAAAAATAAGCCAGAAAGAAAGAGAAAAATATTGAATGGTCTCACTTATAGCAGTTATATAAGGGAACTAAATAAGAGAGAGACATTCAGCGAGGGAGGGGAAGGATAAGAGTTCAAAACGGTGGAGAAAAAAGCACAAGGAACTATGGTGATGGTTCATGGGTGAATGAGTGGTAGGTAACTTATGGGGAATACACAATAATGTAAAACATATAAATAATAATAATAATAATAACAACAACAACAATAACGATAAATTTGTTTTTAAAAACTTGTATTTTAATTTGTATTTTTGCCTGTTATATAATTTTTCATACATTTTACTTCTAACCTAAATATACCTTTATTTAAAAAAGGAAATTTTATAGATAGCATAATGATATGTCTTAATTATTTATTCAGTGTAACAATATCTGCATTTCAATGTAGGTTTTCAGATCAATGACATTTAGTGAGCTTTTGGGTCTACTTTGGTTTTTGTTCTCTGTTTTGTTAATCATAACACTTTTACAAACATTTCATTGCCTGCTCTAGTATTTACAATTGATATCTTTAAGTTGTCACAGTTTACTTTTAAATAATAGTATATCACTTCATAAATTGTATATACACTTACGATAATATCTTCAGGGTTGCGCTATCCCATCTCTTGTGCAATTGCTGTATACATTTTACTTCTCTTTATGTTATAAACTGTACATGTGAGTGTCAGGATTAGCACCATCTTAAATGTCTGGATCTTTAACTTGACTTTTACACACTGCATTCAATTTTTAGCATTTCTTGGGTAGAGGAGATGTTCTTGCCCTACACCTTGTCTTAGAAATCCTGATTTGTTTACAGGGAACATACTTAGTATAAGGGTGCTATTACTAGGGACAGGAATCCATTAATCTGCCTTCAGAAAAGTTGAATCTTTGCTGATAACAAGAAGAAAGATTCCCTACGCATTCACCCCAAGAGGGTATGATGTTTTGATGCTGCTTTTCTCCTAGCTGTTCTGGTGGGTTTGTTGTTCCTCCTTGGGAGGCTTATAGCTTTCCTTCATCTGAGTGAGGAGTCTGACAATAATGTCAATGTTTTCTGTCTGTCCTCAGTGGCAGTTGATTACCTCCTGTGGTGTAAGGCTTCTGCACCACTGACAGTGACTTTTACTGGTTTCCTGCCCTATGCCCCAATCTTCTGTTGAACAATGATTAGAAGTCCTAGAAGTCCTGGAAGCCCTTTAAAATAACAAAGATTGTGTGTGAGTGAGTTAAAAGTCTTCTTGTGTATCGTATTTCAATTATTTTAAATCATTGGTTCTCAACAACGGACAATTTTACCCTATGACAGGGAAATGTTGGCAATATCTGGAGAGATTTTTTGTTATCAAGAGTTTGGGGGTTTTTATTGGTATCTAACAATTATTATTATTTTTTTTTTTTACATAGAAGCTGGGGTACAGGTCAGAGGCGTGGGGTGGCGAGAGGGTTCACCAGAGACAGAGTGGGGAGCAGACAGGCAGATCAGAAGTACACTGCTGAGGGGAGCAGCGGGCGAGGCAGGAGAGGTCTGCCCCACCATGTGGGATTCTCCCTGGCCAGGCGTGGAACTCGCATCGCCGCTGCCGACAGCTCCACAGCGCAGCGCTCAACTGCTGCGCCACCGGGGAGACCTGGTATCTAATAATGAAAGGTCAGGAAACTGACAAACATGCTGCAACAGAATTATCCAAGACAAAATATCAATAGGGCTTCATTGATGGCATAGGGGTTAAGTCTCAGCCCAATCACCTTGAAGGCCTGAGCTCTATGCCTGACCAGAGAACTAACCCACATTGCACAACAGACCTCCCTGTCTCACCTCCTGCTCCCCGCAGCATTGTATTTCAGTTGATCCACCTGTTCTGCTCCCCAGCCTGTCTCTGGTGAATCCTCTCAACTTCCACACCTCTGACGTGCACCCCAATTCTTGTATGCATAAGTAAATATTCATAAATCTTTTAAAAATCAATATATATCAGGGTCCTCCCTGGTGGCGCAAGGAGTTAAGCATAGTGCTGTGGAGCTGTCTGCGTGAGTTCAATGTCCAGCTGGGTTGATTCCCACATGGCACGGCGGACCTCTTCTGACTCGCCCGCTGCTCCCCTCAGCAGTGTATTTCAGTAGATCTACCTGTTCTGCTCCCCATTCTGTCTCTGGTGAACCTCTCACCACCCCATACTTCTAGCCTGCATCCCAGCTTGTATGCATAAATAAATAAATTTAAAAAATATATATATATATCAGTAGAATTTAGGTTAAGAAATCCTGTTATAAAATCATATGCTATTCAACATCTGGTCTATACTCATTTATTAAAATTGTAGCTGATATTGTGATTATCTATTATAGCAGCTACCTCTTCAGCCCATGCTGTGCCAAAGGTAAGGTGGTTTACATAGATTATCTTTCTTGAGAGAAACTTGTCAGTCTTTTGATATTGGTTTCCTTGGTCAATTTGCTACGACACTTTATGATTTATATGTTATTTCTATTTTTCTAACTATTTAGATCAGAAAGACATTCTCCTGTAGTCTTTAAATACTAAAGACATTCCAAGTGGAGATATAATATTGGTCAGTTATTTGTATTTTGTTTTTATTCTTTCTATTCTTTGGTACTTCAGATTTTTTCTGAAAATATCTAGAAGCTAATACAATAAAAATAAGCCAATATAAATATCTGCATTCTATTATAAGCAGAAGTAACCTATTTTATATGAATGCATGCTTCAAAAACTTATGATTTATATATTTGACTTTCTCTTAGTTTGTGATATAATCCTCAATTAAATAAGCTTTGAAGTCCCTGAATATATAAAATACTTATGAGATCATGGCATACTACTTTGCATCAAATATTTCAATGTGTGTATTCACCAGCTTCTGCCAGTAACTCATTGAGGCAAACATGCTGTGTGTAATGAAGGCATAGAATTTGAATTAAGAGTGCAAGTAAGATGAATTTCCTGCTGCTAGTACAGTGATGCAACATCCTGGCTGTTAACATCAGAGGCATGCATTTTTTTATGAATGTATAGCCAATGCTAGTGTATGTTTAGAACAAATAAAAATAAAAATATGTGCTGGACTTTACATTGTACTTGCTTACTCATTAACTGTATTTAATTACTTGAAACTAAATTTGTTTACCTTAAAAGTCTCAAAATACAGGAATAAAACCAGACCAGTGAATTTAGAATTGATAGTTTGCTAAATTAGCAGCCTATTTTTTTTTTTCTTACAGGATGACTTTTACTTCGATTTACATATCTCACAATTTAATTTAACAAATACAGCTATTTTCCAAATTCCACCACCATTGCCTATCTCAGTTAATTAGATTATCATCCCATTGCTTACAAGTAAGAAAATATATTAACTTATGCATCATCATTCTTCCACATACTCTGAAATTAAGCAATCATAATTTCTTTATCTATAATTTTTTCTTCTGTAACTCTTGAAACCATCTATAGTCATTCCCTCCAATTCTCTACCACTTTGCTAAGTAGAGACACTAATTACTGCTTATACTTATTTCTTACTTATAGACACTTGCTACAACTTCCTATAAAAATATGTCTGTGTCTCAGTCCATTCTTTAAACTGCAGTTAAAGTAACCATATAAAGCTAGATTTTGTGTATTTCACAAATTCTTAACTTGAAAAAGATGGACAGATACACTCTCTGTTGTATTTGGAAATATGAATAGACTGACTATGGTATCTAAATAAATATATTTTGAAACAGTAAACTTCCTTTGTGTTTTTATTATTTTTGTTTATTCATTATTTTATGATATTTTTTTCTTAATATGAAAACTATGTGTGTGTGTGTGTGTGTGTGTGTATAATTCAAAACTTGCAAATTACACAGCAGCCAATATAAAAATCAATGTTAATTCTAACATTCTGATAGCTAAACTGGAAAATTTTCATATATTTATTTTATACCTGTGATAAAACATACCTTCAGGATATAAAACACCCCCCATCCCTTCTTTCTCTCAGTCAAAGATATTTAAATATTTAGAAAATTTAAATATTTAGAAAAATGCTTTAATGCACTTGGGATCATATGACCACATTATATATTAAGGAATATAATACCTGGTTATTTAAATATTGTGCCATCTGATACGTATCAAAACATTCTTATAACAACTGAAGAATTAATTTTATTAAATTGGAATTTTATTAATCTTTTTAGAAAGATAAAATTCTAGGAATAAACTGCATCATTCATTAATCTTATCGCAATTCATTTAACAAATAAACCAAATTTTGATAACTTCAGTATATTATCTTTAATGTAAAAATGTTAATACAAAAATACTTTTCATTAGATTTTAAATGTGAAAGGTTTGGGAAGTACAGTTGACATTGTTACATTTTTTATAATATCAGATCCATGATTATGCTCATTATGCATTTGTTCAGACTTCTTAATATTTTATTTTGATTTTCAAGATGTGATACTTTTTTAAGATTAGTTAAATTTAAATTTTTTTGTTTATTATTTATAAAATTTTTGTTTATTATTTATTTATATATGTTGAGGTCACATTGGTTTACGGCACTGTGTATGATCAGGAACTATAGGAGCACACTCATCCATATAGATGTTACCATACTATATCTACTACCAAGAAATTCATAGAAATCATCCATAGTCGATTGGTGAACGAATTACATTTTCTCAAACCCCACAAATCCTTCTCTAGTAACATTTATTCTACAGTCAGATTTCCTTTGTTGTTGGTTTGGCTTAATCTGACACTTTATTTTGTTATTCATAAGTGAAACCATCCAGTATTTGTCTTTTTCCTTCTGACTTATTTTGCTTAGCATTGTCCCTTCCAGTTCAATCTATGTTGTTGTAAATGGAGTTGTTGGATCATATGATAGATCTATTTTTAGTAATTGATAGGCTTCCATATTATTTTTCATAGGAGTAACAGTCTATATTCCTACCAACAGTGTAAGAGGGTTCCTTTCTCTCCACATACTCATTAACACTTCTTCACACTATCAGCAACACTGGTTATTTCTGGTCTTTTTGATATGGGCAATCTCACAATTGTGAAATGGTATCTCATTGTGGTTTTGATTTGAATTTCTCTAATAATAAGTGATTGTGAACATTTTTTCATGTGCCTGTTGGCCATCTGCATTTTGTTTGTTTGTGGAATTGTCAGTTTAACCCTCCTCCTCATTTTTTTAAAAGATTTATTTATTTATGCATACAAGCTGGGGTACAGGCCAGATGTGAGGGGCTGCTAGAGGGTTCACCAGAGACAGAGTAGGGAGCAGCACAGGCAGATCCATGGAAATACACTGCAGAGGGGAGCAGCAGACGAGGCAAGAGAGATCTGCCATGCCATTTGGGTATCTCCCCAGCTGGGCGTCGAAATTGCATGCTATTGCCCACAGCTCCACAGAGCAGTGCTTAACCTCTGCGCCACCAGAAAGGCCCTCCTCCCATTTTTTGATTGGGTTGTTTTTCTGTTTTGAGTTTTATGAGTTCTGTTGATGTTGGATCTGATCTTTGTCAGATGCATGAAGTGAAAATATGTCCTCCCATTTCGTATGGTTTCTTTTTGTTTCAGTGTTAGTTTCTTTTGTTTAGCATTCATCTGTTGGAGGTGTATATGCAAAGACAGTACTGAAGTCCATGTGGTGGAGTGTTTTACCTATGTATTATTCTGTGCATCTTACAGTTTCAGTTCTCGCATTCACAACTTTAATCCATTGGGAGTTAATTTTGTATATGGTGTGAAGTAATGGTCTAATTTCATTATTTTGCGTGTGACATTCCAATTTTCCAACACTATTTGTTGAAGAGAGGGTCCTTTCTTTAGTATTTACTCTGCCCTCCTGGGCCACAGGAATCCTGTCCAAATAGATGCTGGCTTATTTTGGGGGCTCCCAAGTCTATTACATTTGTCTGTGTGTCTGTTTTTATTCCAGTACTATACTGTTTGATTACTATAGCTCTGCAGCATTGTTTGAAGTCTGGGAGTGTGATGCTTGCTTTATTTATTTATTCATTTATCTATCTGTCTATCTATCTATCTATCTATTTATTTAAGGAATGCCTTGGTTATTCATGATTTTTGTGATTCCATACAATTTTCAGTAATGGTTATTTTATTTCTGTGACAATTGCCATTGAAACTTTGTAAGACTTGCATTGAACATACATTGCTTCACATAAGATGGCAATTCAACAATGTTATCAGATTTATGACTATGTCTTCAAATATTCTCATTCACTACATCTATATTTGGGACAAAAACATCTTCATTTTTATACCACACCTTTGATAATATTCATGCAAGTTCTTGAAGATAATTCTAATTCATCTGTAAACTATAGCTCTGTAAATTTACTGAATTTGCCTCAGCATTTAGAGCAGGATGTATTATACACACATACACAAACACATACTCTCTCCCATGATATTTAAACACTAAAATTATCTAAAAGTGTTTCCTAATGCCTACCAGATTTTAGGCTCTGAAACTTGGGTTCTTGCTATTGAAATAATAGAATGATAATCTGGCATTCTTTAATAGGTACTTTAACTTTTTTTCTCATAACTCTTACTTCTTTTATGATAAGTGATATGGAATTTTTTTTTTCCTGTATGGGCAATAATAGAAAACAATGATAAAGCAAAAGAGATACACCATACCCTATGGATTCTACAGAACAAAGTAAATATATTTTTTAATTAGACAATCAACTTGTTTAATAAAATATTCTGTACTATTTAGAGGAAAAATAATTAAATTTGAGACAATAATTAAAATTGACACTTTGTAGTGAATTTATTTTATAAAATTGAGATAAGACAGTAAATTGAATGACTACATGAAATAGTTGTGGAAATGTGGTTATCATTTGTTCAGTTTTTTTAAGAGCAAGGGTTGTTCAGTTTTTTGAAGTGTCAATGATCACACACTGTGCTAGAAGAAAATTAAATTGAATTTAGTTTTACTTCAATTTATTTGCAACTGAGAGAAGAAAACCTGTGCACACCCATTACATTTTATCTTTGAACCAATAACTAAAAAGTCTAAAGTTGTTAAGGCATCTTGTAAAAGTTGAGAGGTCAGTAAAGGGTTTGAACTTGAGTAAGACAGCACTATTTCAATCTTTCATTTCAAAACAAACATAGAAGACATAGTAAGCTCACTGATAGAAAACCTCTTTTATTTTTCTGGTGTAGATAATTCACATGACCTGTGGGTTCACCTTTCTCTTTTTATATAAATAGTACACTCCCATCACCTTCAGATCCTTCTGGTGAAGATAGCCTACAAGACTGTGTTTTCTGTTGGTGCCCTACCACAGAACTATGGTTCTGAAGCAGTTATTTTTTTAATTAATATTCATCAAAACTTGTGTAATATTATGTTCCTACACATAGGTTTGTAGAGAAGACCAAAACCATATCACTTAATTATGTGCCATGAATAAATAATAAATATAATTCAGTTAATAAGCAAACATTTATTGGACCTTCCTGGTGGTGCAACGGGTTAAGTGTAGCACTATGAAGCTGTCCAGAGCCACTGCAGCATGAGTTGGATACCTGTCCAGGGAGATTTCCACATGGCGCAGCAGACCTCTCCTGCCTCGCCAGCTGCTCCATTCGATCTGCCTGTTCTGCACCCCAGTCTGTCTCTGGTGAATCCTCTCACCACCCTGCACCTCTGGCCTATACCCCAGTTCTTGTATAAATGAATCTTAAAAAAATTAATTATTGAGAACCTATCAAGAGTCTGTAAATAGGCCAGGTGTAGAGTGGGTCATAAACATATGTACATGCACACACACAAACACAAACATACATGGGGAGGGTTAACCACTTTTTAGAAACTAAGATAACAATGGCTTCCAACAAAACTTATTCTTTACTAATTGAATTGTTTTGGTTAGGCATGAGTGTGTTTGTGTGTGTGTGTGCGCGCGCGCACATGCACGTGCACACATTATATTCACTTAATCTTTGGAGAATTGAATGATTTATTTTTTTTTGTTCTAAACTTTGTATTTGTGAAAACTGGAAATTATAGCGTGTGTTTGTTTTTCTTACTTCAAGTGACATTTAAACTGAACTATAGAAATGTGCCATACTTTTATATAACAGTAATATCAGTTTCATCTACCCCTTAGAATTACTAAAAAAAAACATATTTAGCTCCCAAATGTATAATTAATTTTCTGTTACATTAGGATCTAATGACATGGTTTCTAACCATGTTAAAAACTGTTGAATGGGGATGTCTTTGAATAAATTGCAATTATAAATGCAAGCTCAATGAAATAGTAGCTCAGCACATGACTTTAAAAAAGTATTAACCATACTGTCATTTACTCTTAATATCAGAATAAAAAATCCTCATTGTTTAATGTAAACACTAACTGAAATTAAAGTATTAGTAAATTTAATGGAAAAAATCACAGTAAGCTATGAAACAGTGAAAAAAACATGGAAATTACAGTTATCCATGATATATACATGGACAGTAGATTTGTTTTGCTTGATCACATCATTTAAATAATTTCCTACATTTACAAATTAAATATTTCATGTTTAAAATTTAGGTTATGTATTTTGTAGAGATAAATTATAGGCTTGCTTACATGGAAAAAATCAACTGAAACTGAGAAGTGGTTGCTGGTTTTGATGAAACATACTTCCTGTATTTGATAAAGTACACTACAACTTTATAATTTCATACTCTTCTTTCCCAACTTGTTTACAGTGTTTCTGTCCACTACAAGCTTTGTATAACATTTTGCCATCGTAGACTAAAATAGACTATTATAAAATAATAATTTCTCTTACTTTTGTAAATTAATTATTTGTATTTTTAATGATTAAAATAAGATTGATAAGGGATCATTTAAAAACTTAAAGAAGGAGAAAATAAGTCACAAGTTGAACTTAGTATGAATCTATAACTTAGAAAAGATAGTGACTCACCAATTATTATGTAATCATTTATTGGCATTGCTGAGTCTCAAATAAATGTTTCTTTTTTTTTTTTTTAAAGATTTTTTTTTTTATTTTTTATTTATACATACAAGCTGGGGTGCAGGCCAGAGGCGTGGGGCGGCGAGAGGGTTCACCAGAGACAGAGCGGGTAGCAGAACAGGCAGATCAGAAATACACTGCTGAGGGGAGCAGCGGGCGAGTCAGGAGAGGTCTGCCGCACCATGTGGGATTCTCCCTGGCCGGGCGTCGAACTCGCATCGCCGCTGCCGACAGCTCCACAGCGCAGCGCTTAACCGCTGCGCCACCAGGGAGGCCCTCAAATAAATGTTTCTTACAACTAAACTGGTTTATAAATATTTCTGATGTTCAAACAATTACTTGTACCTCACATGTAAATATTTACATGGACATTTCATTAGATGCAGATCAAAATGATTCACACGCACAGATTAAATTTCTTAATAACCTGAGATATAACACAATATTATTTGTTTTTTTAAATCTTTCCTAAAATGTATCTTACCATTTTATATTATTATTAAAATTGTTAATGAAATTTAAGTGGAAAAGCTTTCTGTTTTCACCATTGAAATTATGTTACCTATTTTTTTTCAAATATGATCTTTATTATTTTAAAATGTGTTCCATCAATCCCTAGTTTTAAGTTTGTTTTTTTTTTTTTAATCATAAATGGATCTTGAATCTTATCAAGTGCTTTCTATGCATTTACTGACACGGCCATAATATTTTTATATATTTTTATTGATATGATTGATTATGTTGATTGATTTTTAGATTCTAAACCCTCATCATATTCCCGGATAAATCTCACTTGGTCATGATGTGTGATCCCTTTGACGCATTGTTAAATTTGCTTAGCTAAGATTTTGTTGGAGATTTTTGCATCTATGTTAATTAGATAAAGTGGTCTGTTGTATAAATGAAAATGCTTCTGCACAGTGAAAGAATCACTAAAACATAAAAATACCTTAGAGAATAGGAGAAAATATTTGCCCATGGTACCTCCAATAAAGAGCTGATATTTGGACCTCCCTGGTGGTGCAAGGGGTTAAATCTCAGCACCATGAAGCTATCAGTAGCCACTGCAGCACTAATTTGATCCCTGGCCCAAGAGCTTCCCACGTAGCACAGCAGACCTTTCCTGTCTCGCCCGCTGCTCTCCTCAGCAGTGTACTTCAGTCAATCTGCCTGTTCTGCTTCTCGCTCTGTCTCTGGTATATAATCTCACACCATCCCCACCTCTGGCCTACACCCCAGCTCTTGTATGCATAAATAAATAAAACTTTAAAAAAAAGAGCTGATATCTAAACTCTACAAAGAAGTAAAAGAAAGTACCTAAATAATCCAGCCAAAAATATGCAGAAGAGTTGAATAGTCATTTATCCAAGGAGTACATACAAAAGCGATAAAAGGCACGTGAAAAATCTTTCATCATCTTTGTCAGGGAAATGAAATCAAAACCATAATGAGATACCACCTCACAACTTTGGCCCATGTCAAAATGGCCAGAAACAAGTATTGGTTTGGATATGGACAGAAAGCAATGTTATTACACTGTTGGTGGGAATATAGACCGGCCCAGACCCATGCAAAACAGTATGGAAATTTCCAAAAAGAGTAAATATGGACCTACCATAGAACCCAGCGATTCCACTCTTAGGTATAAACCCAATTAAACAAACAAACAAAAAAACAAAAACATTCATTTGAATGGAAATATGCACTCCTATATTCATTGCAACACTATTTATAGTAGCCCAGCTACCGAAACAATCTAAGTGCTCCAAACAGATGAGTTGATCAGGAAGATCATGGTATATACACAAAATTGAATACTACTCATATATTAAAATAGGTAAATTATTGTCATTTTCAACAATATGAATTGAACTATAGGGTATTATGTTAAGCAAAATAAATCAGAAGGATAAAAACAAATATATGGATTATACAGAATATGGATTATATATGGATTATACAGAATATATGGATTATATATGGATTATACAGAAACAAAACAAAGGATCAAATAAAATCAAACCAATAACAAACAATAGAAATATGGATCCAGAACTAAGGATCCCAGAGAGGGAAGGGAAGGGAGAGGGCAGAGAATAAAATGATGAGGGAACAAGGTGGACTCTCATGAAGAAATACATATGTTTTCTTGGAGAATGTGATGTGGTGACAACACTTAAAGGGAGAGATCCTATACCTCTGAAATGCAGTGTTGTATATGAATATTACCTCAATAAAAAGAAAACTGTTAATCAAAACTAAAAATGTGTCTACCTTTCAAAAATGTATTAAATACACTTATGGTATTTAAAAATGCTAGCTATAGCATACTGATATTTTATATTATAAATGTATTTTAGAAATAACTCTAAAATAATATGTAACTAATTTTAATTGTTTAAAACTTATAGTTACAATTCATTCACCCGGTTTAAAAAATAATCCCTAATATTAAATATCACCAATAACCAAGTAATATACCATATATATGTATTTTAACCTTTCGACTATATATATATATATATATCTTTTTTAAATCTATATATCGATTATATATATATATAGTCGAAATGTTAAAATACATAAAACTATTTCCCCAAAATGTTGAGATTTTTCGGTGACATTAAATATAAATATTGGTAGTCTTCAACTAGCCCCCAAACATGTTATTTTAATTTATATTTCAATTTTGAAAGGCTTTCTAACAGAAAACCAAGTGGTATTTAATTCCATATGATCAGCAATCCACTAAATTTGCACGCAAATAGTTTCGTTTCTAATAATCATCATTGAAGATCTTAAAGTTCAAACGTGTTATTAAGAAATTTCCTTTAACTGATTAATGAAATTATACATATATCTAATTCCTCTTTCTGAAATTATAGTTTCCATGCTGATGTTTTTTTTTTTTTACTTATATAATTCAGGTATGTAATGAATATGCTAAAGTGCTTTAAACACAGGTCAACTATTTTCTATTTTAGTCCCTGAAATCTGCCTAAAAACAAAAATAGGAGAACAAAATGAGTTTAATATTATGTATAATAATTAGAGTGGAGCTATTTTTAATTGCTTGGGCTTATCTTTTACTTTCTTGATCTTTTTGTAAACTGACTCAATATTAAGAATCCTGAATCAACTTCGATTTCATTCAGCTGCACACAATATGGCATGTTTCTAAGATATATTATTAAGTTTATCTACTTAGAATATTGATTGGTTGTTTTGGTTTTCTGTATTTGTTTTTCATCAAAGTTGATTTATGCAGCTTACAGTTATGAAATTAACTCCTCAAAGATCCTTACTGTGTAAACAAGGATAACATAAATATGGACCTTTTAAGCTGTGTCATATTTGACTTGTCAAATCAATGTACCCTTGTGATCAAGTGATTAAGTTATTTGCTGCACTTGCACAGCAAGCTATTAAATAGATCATAAACACAGCATTATGTAGTAAGTGTCAGTGTCTCTAAATTCTACTCACCATTTAGTTGTGTGACCTTGAACAAGTCACATAATCTTTTTGACCTTAGCTTCTTTACATACATAGCATGGACAGCAATTATCTCTATGGGCCTCTTTGGTTGTAAAGCTTTCTGATTTTACTCAACAATTATCTTTGAAATGAATTTAGCATGAGGGAGGCAAACTTCATTGCAATCGTTATGCAAATAACCTCACATAAATTATGAAGTTAATTTAATAAGCCTGTTAGCGTTTTCGGAGTAATTTTTAGAAAAAGTAAATATTCATTTTAGAAGATGAGTACTAGAGATACTTTTAGCAAAAAAGTTATAAAATACTTCCTATCATGACAGAGTATTTCTGGAAACTGCTTATCAATTATAAGTGTCAGTTACTGTGACTCAAAAATTTCCACCTTATTTGTACTAATACCTTAAATATTGCAATAAAATCTACAGCATTATATATTTTTATTTTCTAAAAATATTTTATACTTTGCTTAATGATAATAATGTATGGTAGATAATTCCAAGGAAATATTCATTTGTGATACACATATTTTCATTTATTGTAGAAAAATATAATCACAGTGCCTATAGTCATGTCCTTATTTGGCAGCTTTTGACTTACTGGGTGGTCCTAAGTCAAAGTGATCAAGTTACTCTTTTTTAAAGCTTGCCACATATTGTCAGGGCTTTCGGGTAGGTAATGAAACCATAAATGTAAAAAGCTCTGAAAATAAAAAAAGGTCAAAGTCCAACATATGTGAAACACATTTTTATTCTTAATGAGTAGTTGGACACTTAGTAAGGAATATTAAACCATCCATTTTCCATGAGCCACTTTATTTTAGAAAAATTCATTGAGAAGTACAATTGCTGTTAATTCTGCCTTATTATCTGTACTTACAGTCATACCACAGCAATGTTAATGTTCAGAGTGGTGTTAAGGCTAATAGTTAATAATGAATGCTTGATGATGCATTATTGCATTATTAATGATGTATTAGAAAAAGCAAAGAATGAGTTGCTTTATAGAGTTGGGTTCACATTTCAAAGTTATTTCTTACTGTTTCTGTGGACAACCTTTTTCTGATTTGAGAGTTTTTATTGATTTGACAGGTGCAGAGAAGTTGTTTTAGAATAATTTTCTAAGAGAAAAATGATCTTGCTAGCACCTTGGTTCAGGACCATTTGAGGAAAAGTTCTCTTCATGTACAAGTCATGATTACCTTCTGAACTGCCACAAAAAGATACTCAGTTTTCTCCCATTGTAACTGTAGTACATCTATATCAGGGTCTCGCTACAACTGGCAGTGTGCGACATTGACAAATGAGGCATTTGACAGAGTAAAATCTCATGCTTAGAATAGTTCAAGAGTTACCTAAGATCTAGTTGAATGGATTTCATTTATTCTAAGACATTCCTCTTATGATAAGATTGCATTCTACTGCAATGTCTTCATGTACCCTAAACAGTTCCCTAATTGTTTTTCTTTAATATGAATTGAACTTGTACATAAATTATCCATGATATATCAATAATGTTGTAAACAAATAAAACAAAAGCATTATCAGAACATAAAACAAGAGCCTAACAAACTAAAGTCCTCTCTAACTTGTACTTATATGCAATTATATAAAATATTATATATAAAATATTATATATAAAATTATATATATTATATATATATTATATATATTATATATATTATATATATAAATTATTATATATATTATATATATATTATATATATTATATATAATATATATTATATATAATATATATATAATTTTTTATATATATAAATTATATATATATAAATATTATATATAAAATATTATATATTTTATATAATATAGAAATTATGTGACGCTATAATATCTAAAGATATAAACATATTTATTTTTAAAATATATTTCCTAACATTACAACAATTATAATAAAGGTCTTAGGGAGAATTTGTTTTTATATTAACTTCTTGTCCTGTGGTCCGCAGAATTTTATCTAGCCATGTTCTTTCCATTTAGATGAATTATTTAGAAGGGGTAACATTTTCCTCGTGAATTTTCAGATAAATTTGTGACTTCCCAAAATTGTGTAGGTGAAGATCATCATGATCTTTACCTTTAAATTCTATCTTAAAGCTATCTCATGTCAGTTTTCCTTCACCCATTTTTTTCTCAAAACTTTTTTATATTGTACCATTTCATTATTTTCAAATGTTTCTTAAATAATATGGTAATCCTCTTTTGAAAAAAGTGGGGTGTTAATAAATATATCCATTAATTATATGATATTAAGGGAGTTAGTGTCTTTTGGTATTATCTCATGTAATGCCAGTATTGGGTAGAACTAAATCTCTAAAGCCTGTAAGAAAAAAGAAGTAGCTTAAAGCATTGGTTGATGCTAAGGACATCTATTTAGCTTTTGCCAGCACTTGATAAGAACTAGCTATATCCAGAGGGCAACAGAACTTGTTGAAAAATTCCTTACAGGTCAGCCTTAAGGTACAAGGTAGTGTAGTGTAGAGAGAGAAGTGTGAGGAATGTATCTGGAAAGTCAAATAAAATGTATCCTGTAGAGAGTCAGCATGAAGAAAAAATACAGGTTATTCATTCTTCCTTATCAAAAAAGTGATTTAACATATATCACAGAAATTATCTGAGGAAGCTATAATTATTTATCAGCATTATTTACAATCTTATTTTAACTTTATGTAGTATATTTAGGAAAAGTTTCCTTAATCAACAGATATTTTAATTGGAGAACAATTTATTAATCATATACTATCTGCAAAATAAAAAATGATTAATTTCAACTAGGTATATTTGATTCAGCCACTGCCTGATGCAAATGAAGTTGAAAGTGTTCATAGTTCTAAAATACCCTGAGAAGTGTTATCTAAATTAAAAATACTAGAAGAACATAATATTATAATTCATCTATTGAGTTGTCAGTCTTCCAATAATATATACATGCTTCAATGTTAGGCATGTCAAAATACTTCTTTTAAAAGATAAAATATAATGTTCATACATGGAACATGTGTCAAAGCTTTACCTATCACATTAATAAGAGAAAAATCAGAATGATAAGGTTGGTTCATCGAGAACTTGAGAGAGTAAGCAAACACAGTCTTTATAAGAAAAAAAATGTTATGCTTAGGTCAAAAATAAAACTAGTTGTTTTCCTGCAGAGTAATAATGTCATAAATTGAGGTTTATCTTTTCTACAAGAAAAATATTTTTTTTTCATTTAGTTACAAGTTAACTAAGCTGCAAGTTAACAAATCTTCATAGATCTAGGTTATATTCAAGTGAAAGTAGGTGACAAAGTACAAAGTAGTTTCCTGTAGAGAATTAAATAATCCTTGGGTGTGTATATAAATAATATTGTGTAATGACATTGAAGAGATAGCTGACCATATTTCTCTCCAATACTTTAGTATTCTACTTTTTTCTTTGTGATACATACTTTTTCTGGTAAAATGAAAATATATGTGGGTATGTATGTGCAATTTTTGTTCATTAGCATTACATGGATGAAAACATAAATCTAGTACATGATTCAAATGTAAGCAGAATAATGTGTTAGTGGTCCATGGACAATTTCTTTTGGTAATTTATAGTAATAGTGATACACTGAGTAATACACACACACTCACATGTATATATAGAATAGTATGTTATTTAGTTATTTAATATACACTGTATAATATATACATTGATTATCTATCTATTTATCTGTCTATCATCTATTTATCTACCTGTCTATCCTGCTGAGTTTACACAGGGAGTCAAACTATCAACTAAGATGTTTTTTTAATCAAAGGTATAACCCAGAATCATGTTTATTAATAATCTCAAAAACAGAGGTCATTCATAGAGGTGAGGACAAAGAACATAAACACGAAATGTTTTGGACATCCCAAATGGTTCTTTAGGTTAGGATTGTCAGATAAAAAAAATGGGATGCCCTATAAACTTAAATTACAAGGACACATTTTATTTATATTATATAATTCCCAAATATTGCATAGGGTGTATGTAACATACACAGTATTTTCATTTATTCTAGAATCACAATTTAATTTGACATCTGTATTTGTGTTTGTTAAATCTTGCAACCCTACTTTTCCCTTCCTTCCAGTATCAAACAAACATTTATTTACCCAGAATAGCAGATGAGCTTTCCAAAGGAGATTTTGTGACTTTCCTTACACATTTAAGTTATATAACATTTCTGTTTCATATCCACATATGGTTGTGGTATACATGACATTCTCCAGAGATCAATGCCTCATAAATCCAGTGATTTCAATTTCATTTATTATAAGTAATCCTTTTGCCAAGAACCTTGTGATATAGATAAGATCTCTTCTTCCTAGCACATAACATTAGTGTATTTACCGAGAGGTCCAGTAGACAAGGAGATTAGGCTCAGTCACCTGCCCTCTTTTCTTTTTCTTGGAATTGTACCCTGAAAAAGGGGATGAATGACTCACGGACTAGATACTTTAACTACTTCCTTGACAAATACACTTGTGACTTTAATATTTAAAGAACATTCTTCCATTTATACTAGAAAAAAATCAAAGATATATTTAAAAAATTTCCATGTTGGATATATCATATACTTTAATTTGAGGAAAAACATTGTCACAAAGTTTACCCTTAATAAAAAAATCTGTTGTGGGCCTTCCTGGTGGCTCAAGGGATTAAGTCTCAGCACTATGAAACTATCAGCAGCCACTGCAGCAGGAGTTCAATCCCCGACAAGGGAGCTTCCCATATGGCTCAGCAGACCTCTCCTGTCTTGCCCACTGCTCCACTCAGCAATGTCCTTCAGTCAGTCTTCTTGGTCTTCTGCTCCCCACTCTGTCTCTGGTGAATCCTCTCACCAACCCCACACCTCTGGCTTAAACCCCAGCTCTTAAATAAATACATTATAAATAATCTGCTGTACTCATATATTAAATTTTGAATTATAAGAGAATTTAACGTAGTTACTTAAGAGGAAATAGTAAACATCGATCTCTCAGTTTCGTCAAATAGGTCTTCTATTTCTCCAAAAGCATGTTCAATAAAGTACATAACTTAATAAGTATCTCAGAGAATAAAATAAATTTAAAAAATTACAATTTGATTCATGACTAGAATGCCCTCGTGACCAATGTGTTATCCTCAGCCCAGATAATACAGATATTACAAATTCTAAAACATCTGACAGAGTATGAGATTTAACTTGGGCTTTACAATTTTTGCTTATAAGAATAAACAGGGAGCTTCTGAACTATGTGCATTTAAAAATATAACAAACTAGGGCCTCCCTGGTGGTGCAAGTTGTTAAATCTCAACACTATGAAGCTATCTGCAGCCACTACAGCAGGAGTTTGATCCCCAGCCAGGGAGCTTCCCACATGGCACAACAGACCTCACCTGTCTCACCTGCTGCTCCCCTCAGCAGTGTATTTCAGTAGATCCACTTGTTTTGCTCCCTGCTCTGTCTCTGGTGAATCCTCTCACCCCCTGCACCTCTGTCCTATATTTCAGCTCTTGTATGCATAAATAAAATGAATCTTTAAAAGAAAGAAATATAACAAACCAATCACACACACACACACACACACACCCTGATTGGTGTGTGTGTGTATATGTATATATGTGTGTGTGTGATATGTGTGTGCGCACACACACATATACATATATGAATACCTATGTATATATAGGTATAAATACACACACAAACACACACACACACAAATATATATATATATATTTGCACAACTTACATGAGAGGCCCTAAATCTCTTTGAACAAAAAAAAAGTTGTGTTTTTTTTTTTTCATTCTATTTTTCATGTTTAATGAACAGTGAAAAAAGGTATTGATCATAGAGTCTTGGGGAAAGTGAACAAACAAACAAACAGAAATCCGGTGTTGCTATTTTCACTACTGTGGAGAAATCCCAGAAATCTCTGAAAATGGTTTGGCAGATCGAAAGCACCAGAAAGAGAGAGAGAAAAGAGATGTCAATAGGCACACTAACATATCCCCAAATGCATGTGAAATGTAATAGGCAATCTCAGATGTTTAAAAATAGTAAAATGATAATGTTTATTATGTAATGGAAGAATGATGGCATTTGAATAAAATGATGGGGGGAGAGCCTTTGTCCTCTTCTACATTGAGATAAAACAGAACTTTTCAAAATAGTTGAAAATATGAAACCTTTCCTTTGTCACTTATCCCAAACCAGTATTCTGTGTCCCAGATAAATGGAAAAAGATTAACAGTCTGAAATTGTAGAAGAGAGGGAAAATGAGTTTCTATATTTTTAGATGGGAACTTCTTAACAAAATATTTGAGAAAATGTAGGTATGTAACAGCGTTGTCCCCAGGAAAAAGGGAGTGTTCCAGTTTCCCTGCCCCACTCAAAGGAGGGTGGAGCTGAGCAGGAGAGATTAAAAAGTTGGAGAATGAAAGAGAGGAGACTGGAGAAGGAAAGAAGCAAGATGGAGAGCCAGAAATGGCACTAGGAGCAGAGAGACATGTAAAGAAGTTGCACTGGCCTGGACTAGTTGAAGCAGGAAATAAATATTCCGAGGAATTTTATACACTCAGGATTTCTGTTATCCTTGCCTCTTGCCAATTAACCTATTCCTCTAACTACCATCCTGGCCACATCACTAAAATTTATGCTGTGAATTTCATTAATGACTTTACTCTCTCATAGCTGTCATTGATTGTTACAGCAGCATATGAAAAAGTACACTCTGTTGGAACCCATATCATCTTCTCTCACTCTTGTTGTTTGTTCTTGTATTTTATTTTAATTTATGTATGCGTTTTCTTACATTGTTGTTAATTTTTACACAGTATTTTTATATTCTTAAAGGTGTACTCCCTTCTCTGACTCTTTAAGCTTCATCCATTTTAGTTCTTCTTTTCTCTTTCTTAAATACTTCAAATACTTCATGTTCATATCATATTGACGTTGTTGTTGTTTTTCTTCTTTTCTTGTTTCTTTATATTGATATTGCCTTCTTTTCTTCAGTTCTCAGTTTCAAAGACTGAGACCCTGTCTTCTGTCCATATTCACTTATATATCTACATATTTCCTTTTATTTTACCCTACATAATTTCTGTATAGAACCTATGATTGTGAAGTGACAAATCATGAAGGGTCTAAGATTTTTTACAATGCTTTGCAAACGAACAAGTCAGAATGTTACAGAAATGCACATACATCTTCATTATATATAATTTGTCAGATTATATATATTATAACAAATAATTTCATAATATATATATAAGTATTTATTTATAAATGCTTTAAATATGGCAATCTCCACTTTAATATAATGGCTATAACTTGAATTATACAACAAACAACAACAAAAACAACAATATAAGAAAATGCATGCATAAATTTAGAAAAATACAAGAGCAAACAACAAGAATGAGAGAAGATGATATGGGTTCCAACAGAATGTACTTTTCATATGCTGCTGTGGCAATCATCCTTAATATAATAAAATAAATACTTCAACATTTTATATAATACTAATGCGTTATTAAATTTTTATTATATGATACATATTTATTGTCATTTATTAAATTATATATTTATCCTAATGCATTAAAAGCATCGTTATATATGTAGTAAATGTATCATTTAATATTTATATATGTATATAGATGATAAGGATTGCTGAGTCAAAAACAGACCACCACAAAAGATCAAATGCTTTAGCTAGAGCAGCATATTGTGTCAGCTTTCCACAACCCAGTTAGCTCTCACAGAGCAACATGATGAGGGCCAGATGCTTACCTACATGTACTGTGGCTTGCACTGCAGGAGACAAGGCCTGAAAATAGGAGACTAAGATTTTTATGGGGCTGCTGGCAAGCCTCCCACCCTTCTCTCTGAAGAGAGGGGATTCTCATTTGTCTTTAGTATAGGGAAATTTCCTGCTGAAGGAAGAGGGAAATCTTTCCAGATTTATTACCTGAAATGTAAACACAGGTTTCTGGGAAGAGAACTCAGAGGATTTATCTTTATTTCCACGGACATCTTCAGGCAAGAATGTCTTCAGGTTTGTCTAGAAAGAAACCTTCCTTCAAGCTTCCAAGATTGTCTACTTGGCAAATATATCTTTGTCTCAGAAGTCCAAACATGTACAGAAAGCTAAGAAGTTTTGAAGGCTTTTCTCACACTAATGATAACACTGGTCAACACATTTTTACAAAAGTCATGTTACTGAAATAAAATTAGTTCTTTTCTATCAATCTATATGCACTCAACACGAATATGAGAGTCAAATTCTAATTTGGGCTCTACATTTTTTTGTAATGTGCAATAAATGGATGTTTACATCACAAAATGCATGTCAATAGTAATAGGCCTACGGTTAATACCTGGAAAAAATCAAGTCATAGAATACTTCTTAATTTTTTCACTTGTCTCTTATACAGCTCTTCAGGAGCATCTCTGGGGAGTGTACAGCAGTAGTCAGCCAGCATTGTAGTGGACCATTTCCCCTAGTTTCTTTGTTCCATTGATGCGATATCTTGATGAAAACATTCACTATGTTCATCACTAACCATACCACAGTTTCAGGGAAGAAATCCAGATGGGAATGAAGGAAGTGGATCTTTAGAGACAGATTGCAGACAAGTTTCTGATACTACATCAGCGTGTCTTCTACTAGTTCCCTATAGTTTTTGCCCTAACATTCCCAAGAAAGTTTGTAGACTCTAGGCGAAAAGCATTCCATGCTTATTTTACATCACCCTGCAGCAAGTTGTTGAACCACTCATCTTTGAAGAGCTCTCGAATCTGAGTCCCCACAAAAAAATCCCTCTTTAATCTTTGCTTCGCTGAAATTTTTCATGCAGGTATCAGAAAGCTGGTGAGGTCTGGTCCATGGCTTTTACGAAATTCTTCATCAAATCTAGTTTGATGTGAAGGGGTGGTAGCAGGATTTTGTGAGCTTCGACCAGAGCTGGGTGCTGGATATTCTTTCCAACTGCTACATTTTGTCAGCAAGTCCATTCCTTCCGCAAGTAGGGCAATTCACTTGCTCGGCTATCCCACTCACATAACAAACACATGTATTTTGTATATCCCTGCTGCAGTCCCATTAAAAGGGCAACTGGCTTCAAATCACCACAGATGTGCCAGCTGTACTTGTTATACTCAATGGAATTCAGTAGCTGCTTTAAGTTATCATATGTCTCATGTGGACAGCATGCACTACGGTAATAGATGGAAGACGGTCTCCATTGTGCAAAAGCACAGCCTTAAGACTCAGTTTTGAAGAGTCTAGAAATAGTTTCCATTCTTGTGGGTCATAAGTGATTTCTAAGGCATTCATAAGGCCCTTAATAATGGAACAGAATAGCAGAGTATTTTCCTTTCTGAAGAAAGGCTCCAACCACTGGTGTGCTTACAATAGAAAGTAATTGTGACATCTTCTTCTAGAAGATTCCATTGTTGGAGTCTTGATCCTAGCAATTCTGCCTTGTTCTTGACTAAGTCCAAATCACGAACCAGGTCATTTACTTCTTCCTGTGTTAGTCTGTGTGGGGTTGATGATGCACCACAGTGAAAATTTGGATCACTGCATGCTGATGGAACAGGAGAACAGGTCGGCTCAGCCTTGTCCTCATCAGATGAATCAAGAGACTATTCTGCTGGAGGTTCTGGAATAGGAAGTCCCTCACCATGAGCAACTGGTCTCAATGAAGATGGAATGTTTGGATAGACTATTCTCGACTTCTTTTGCTTCATTATTCTGCCAGAAAGAGGAGGAACCAAGCAGAAGTAACAGTCTTTTATGTGGTTGCTTGGTTCTTTTTACACCATGGGGACTGCAAACAGCATTGATGGTCTTTTGCCATTTAACCACTGTGAAAGCTGTGTTGTACATGTGGCATGGCATATACGCGGGCCCACGGCTTGTCTTGGTCACCAACATTGTGTCCGAAGTAAAGATGATAAGCCTTCTTCACTTGAGAAGTGATACTTTTCTTCTGGTTGGCAAATGTCACTTTCCCACAAATAGAGCAGAAATTGTCCATGTTATTAACCCACTTTTGAGGCATGACTGTTCTGTTTTGTGCCTAAATGGATAAAATAATAACAGTTCTATGAAACAGTAGCTTAAACTGTCTCACACAAAGTCTGAAATATTTTCAATGCTCAACCTTTCTGACAGGGCTTTCTATAGTGCACTGCTGATGTCAGCTTACTGCAGCAGCCGCCTGGCAGTAGTATTGCATTGCATCAGAAAATGATGCAATCGACTCTGGATGATGTGTGCATGATTATATTATGCAATGCGATGCAATATTACATCAGTCTAGGCTGATTTAGTATGTTGTTGCAGTCCTAGTGTATAAATTTACACATTGAAACATATAAAATGAGATATGAAATATCTTCAAAAAGAGAGCTAATAAATTTTTTCAGGGTTATTTTCATGTTCAGCACACCAAGAAACTACACATTAGGGCCTTTTAAAGTCAGTAACAATCTCAATATTGACCGGTGTAATTTATAAATTCCTTGATAATTTATTTACTTATTTTTTTCTCCCTAGAAATTTTTGTAACATAAGTGTTCAGATTCTAAGATCACCACTACATATATATTGCTGAAAATATTCTCTTGCATATTGTATAGGTATTAAGTAGGCATGTTTCTTGAATGATTTGGCAAGTGAACTAAAGGATAGATAGAAATTTAATTAATTTATATACTTTTAAAATGCTGGATTTCACTGTTTTTACTAGTTCTTGTTATCAACATGGTTTTCAAATATGGGTATATTATGAAATGTTATAATGAGCTGAACTGGTGATGAAGTCATGCACAGAAAATTAAGACTATATGAATCTATAACATATACACACACTCTTATATAATCTTTATAACAAATATAAACATGCATATAAATATGTTGCTTGAATTCATTTGTTAAGTATGAATTCTGGAAATATTTAAAGCATAATTATATGAAAAGGTGAGCAGCATAGGTTTTCCTGTTACTTCATACATTTTGAGACATGTCTACCTATGTAAGACATATGTGCCAGTATGAGCGATAGTGATAGAGCTGTCCTATTAAGTAGGAAATTTTGTCATAGTAAGAAGGAAGATGACATGACATTTGGACTATGTGCAAGTTGGGACAAATAACAAATAGAATTACTTTGCATCAAAATATTCACACAACAACACCAAGTTAGTAATAAACATTATTTTTACATAAATGAGAAACATATTCAAAAGGTACTTATCAATTACTTGCTGGAAATTGAAGTTACATGAGGCAAAATTTTGAAAGTTTGGTTCTTTACAGCTTGCATTTTTGAAAAATGAAAATGGATTTCAGACAATGTTTCTACCAAAATAATCAAGAAATCTAATTAAAAGGAAGGCACATCAAGAATGACTAAAAAACATGGATGGTATATTAATAGTGTAAACTCTGTAATCCACTTATAAGTTCAATCCTGTTTCTACCTCTCATATAGACAATTAGGCATGGGAAAATTATCAAACTCTTTTTTGTATTAAGTTTCTTACTGAGCAAAATGGGAATTAAAAAAAAATGTGTGAATATTTGGCAACACCTCATACATAATACATTTGTTAGGATATAATTAATAAGCACAATGTGTTTAAAATGATATCTAGATATACATGTGTTCTAAAATACTATCCATATTCTCTTGCTTTACAGTGGGATGATTTGTAATTGTCTTTTAAATCCATCTCATCTAATCTTTCACTTAAGAATATTGTTTCTTTATTAATTTTCTGGGTGGAAGTTCCATCAATTGCTGTAAATGGGTTTTATGGTCCTCTACTAATACTGTGTTGCTGTAATTGTTTCTTTTTATGTCAATTAATATTTATATTATATTTTTTGTCATTCCTATGTTTGGTATATATGTATTAATATGTATGTCTTCCTATTGTATTGATCCCTTTAACATTATATAAATACCATTTTTGTTTCTTGTTACCTTATTTGACTGTGTCTATTTCATATGATGTAATAAGTGGTTCCTATCTTTTTAATTTGTCATGCCTTGGAGTAACATTTTCTATCCCTTCACTTAAAATAGTATGCTTGTTTTTATAGCTTAAATGAGTCTCATGTAGGTAGCATTTACTTGTCTTTAATACATCCAGCCACTACATGACTTTTTATCGGTGAGTCCATTATATTGACAGTTATAGTGATTATTGACATATTGATATTGCTGAAGTCACTATGTCATTTTTTTTTTTATTTTGTTTATGTATTGCCTTGTTCAAATTTTGGGAACTTCTTTTAACTCACTTAAAATAACTCTATTAAATATTTCTTATAAGGGAATCCAAGGATGGCAAACTACTTCAAATTTTGTCTTGGAAAACCTTTATTTCTCCCTCACACCTGAAAGCACACTTTTCAGGATAAAGTACTTTTTGATTGGCAGTTCGCCCTTTCAGTAATTTGGATATATCATTCCAATCTTTAATGGCATGCAGAATTTCAACTGAGAAGAATGATGAGTGATTTTGCTACTTAACTGCTTGCCTCCCCCACCTTAGATAGTCTTTCTTGTTCTTTTTTTTTTAAGATTTATTTATTTATACATACAAGCTGGGGTACAGGCCAGAGGCGTGGGGCGGCGAGAGGGCTCACCAGAGACAGAGCGGGGAGCAGAACAGGCAGATCAGAAATACACTGCTGAGGGGAGTAGCAGGCGAGGCAGGAGAGGTCTGCCGCACCATGTGGGATTCTCCCTGGCTGGGCGTCGAACTCGCATCGCGGCTGACGACAGTTCCACAGCGCAGCGCTTAACCGCTGCGCCACCAGGAAGGCCCATCTTTCTTGTTTTTTATTACGAATATATTCACTATGAGATTTGCATAGCTCATCAGAGGCTCTATTAGTTTCATGGGTTTTTACATTAAGTTGCTTCTTCAGGTTTGGGACATTTTCAGCTATTATGCCTTTGAATATGCTTTTTGTTGTCTTCTCTCTCTTGATAATGGAATAATGCTAAGAATATACTATATGTTAGGACAAAAACAAATTTCAATACACATATGAAGATTGAAATAATATCAATTGTACTTTTAGATCACAATGATATGAAATTAAAAACTAAATGCGGACACGCCCCCAAAACATGGCGGCGAACAGATGCTAGGATCAGGCTCTCCTACAAAAAATCGATTCATGGAGAAAAATATCCCTAACTTTGAGAGCTGTCTCGAAGAGAACCAGATACCCTACGCAATACAATTGACCCCGGGGGTGCTTTGGACTTCAAAATAAACTGAAGAGTCGGAGTAAAGAGAAGAGAGGGGACATCTAATCCCACACAAAGGAGGAGCAGAGAGGAGAGATGGGCGGACCAGCTTCCCCTGAGAGCCACTGAATACAAGGTTAGAAACTGCGGTGAGGTCGGAGGGCTCCGGCCAGCCGACTGGGAGCGCGACCCCCACAACCCCCCTCTCTTCCCTGCGTGGCAGCCTTGAGGAGCAGGAAAGCGGGAAGGTCACTGTGTCCCATCCCCCACCTGGGGCTAGGTAACATCTCAAAGGGGAGAAAGTCCAAGCAAGATTAGCCAGAAAAACCAGTTGGGCTGGAAAACCTCCTGTGGAGACAACTTCTTTCTGGGCTTTAGAATGCAAATGAATAGGAGGGGAAGGATAGAATTTAAGGACTATTGACTCACAATCCCCAAAACCCCT